>JACEVL010000552.1:0-292500 GCA_020284085.1 Aporrectodea caliginosa | reverse complement strand
TTCTTATCGTAGTGAGAATAGTCTGTCGATACTAATTTCCAAGATGGCGGCCAAGATGGTTCATTTGTCATTGTAGCCTACCTATGAGCTGAAATATGCATATCTCTGTGTTTTGGCGGCCATCTTTGCCGCCATCTTGGAAATTGGTATCGACAGACTATTCTCGCTACGATAAATGCATTCCCTGACCTCGTAACTATGAAATTGGAGGGTTCATTTGTCATTGTAGCCTACCTATGGGCTGAAATATGCATATCTCTGTGTTTTGGCGGCCATCTTGGAAATTTGTACGACAGACTATTTTCACTACGATTCAATGGATTCCTTGACCTCGTAACTGTGAAATTGGAGAGTTCATTTGTCATTGTGGCCTACCTATGAGCTGAAATATGCATATCTCTGTGTTTTGGCGGCCATCTTGGCAGCCATCTTGGAAATTGGTATCGACAGACTATTCTCGCTACGATAAATGCATTCCCTGACCTCGGAACTATGAAAGTGGTGAGTTCATTTGTCAACTGTAACTTACCTATGAGCTGAAATATGCATATTTATGTGTTTGGCGGCCATCTTGGCCGCCATCTTGGAAATTAGTACGACAGACTATTTTCACTACGATACAATGGATTCCTTGACCTCGAAACTATGAAAGTGGAGGAGTTCATTTGTCATTGTAGCCTACCTATGAGCTGAAATATGCATATCTCTGTGTTTTGGCGGCCATCTTGGCCGCCATCTTGGAAATTGGTATCGACAGACTATTCTCGCTACGATAAATGCATTCCCTGACCTCGTAACTATGAAATTGGAGAGTTCATTTGTCATTGTAGCCTACCTATGAGCTGAAATATGCATATCTCTGTGTTTTGGCGGCCATCTTGGCCGCCATCTTGGAAATTGGTATCGACAGACTATTTCTCGCTACGATAAATGCATTCCCTGACCTCGTAACTATGAAATTGGAGAGTTCATTTGTCATTGTAGCCTACCTATGAGCTGAAATATGCATATCTCTGTGTTTTATGCGGCCATCTTGGCCGCCATCTTGGAAATTGGTATCGACAGACTATTCTCGCTACGATAAATGCATTCCCTGACCTCGTAACTATGAAATTGGAGAGTTCATTTGTCATTGTAGCCTACCTATGAGCTGAAATATGCATATCTCTGTGTTTTGGCGGCCATCTTGGCTGCCATCTTGGAAATTAGTATCGACAGACTATTTTCGCTACGATACAATTCCCTGATTCCTTTGACCTCGTAACTATGAAATTGGACCTCGTAACTAGTTCATTTGTCATTGTATGGCCTTGGACGGACTATTTTCACTACGATACAATGGATTCCAATGATTCCCTGACCTCGTAACTATGAAATTGGAGAATTCATTTGTCATTGTAGCCTACCTATGAGCTGAAATATGCATATCTCTGTGTTTTGGCGGCCATCTTGATGGCCGCCATCTTGGAAATTGGTATCGACAGACTATTCTCGCTACGATAAATGCATTCCCTGACCTCGAAACTATGAAATTGGAGAGTTCATTTGTCATTGTAGCCTACCTATGAGCTGAAATATGCATATTCTGTGTTGTCATCTGTAACTTACCTATGAGCTGAATTATGCATATTTATTGTAGCCTACCTGTGTTTGGCGGCCATCTTGGCCGCCATCTTGGAAATTAGTAGCGACGATACAATGGATATGAAAGTGTTTCATTTGTCATTGTAGCTCACCTATGAAAATTGGTATCGACTTGGACTATTCTCGCTACGATAAATGCATTCCCTGACTTCGGAACTATGAAAGTGGTGAGTTCATTTGTCACTGTAACTTACCTATGAGCTGAAATATGCATATTTATGTGTTTGGCGGCCATCTTGCCGCCATCTTGGAAATTAGTACGACAGACTATTTTCACTACGATACAATGGATTCCTTGACCTCGAAACTATGAAAGTGGAGGGTTCATTTGTCATTGTAGCCTACCTATGAGCTGAAATATGCATATCTCTGTGTTTTGGCGGCCATCTTGGCAGCCATCTTGGAAATTGGTATCGACAGACTATTTTCGCTACGATATATGCATTCCTTGACCTCGTAACTATGAAATTGGAGAGTTCATTTGCTATTGTAGCCTACCTATGAGCTGAAATATGCATATCTCTGTGTTTTGGCGGCCATCTTGGCCGCCATCTTGGAAATTGGTATCGACAGACTATTCTCGCTACGATAAATGCATTCCCTGACCACGTAGCTATGAAATTAAAGAGTTCATTTGTCATTGTAGCCTACCTATGAGCTGAAATATGCATATTTAGTGTGTTTGGCGGCCATCTTGGCCGCCATCTTGGAAATTGGTATCGACAGACTATTCTCGCTACGATAAATGCATTCCCTGACCTCGTAACTATGAAATTGGAGAGTTCATTTGTCATTGTAGCCTACCTATGAACTGAAATTGCAGAAATATGCATATATCTGTGTTTTGGCAGCCATCTTGGCCTCCATCTTGGAAAGTGCACTCCCAAAATTATTGCAACTATTGAAATCGATTTCCACGGTAGATTCTGTACTTTATTTTTGATTACAAGTTACTTATGAAAAATATCTTTGAAAATGCATATTCATCATGAACTAATAAATAACGACGTCGAGGACGAAGAGGGGTAAATTTTTACCCCAGGACACTTTGGACTCAAAAATCTTCTTCCCACAACATGACATTTTCCTGGCTTTGGTGTCAGAATATGTCAGAGGTATTAACTTGTAAACACATGAGACGTCAAATTATGATTGCCTACGGTTTCTCCGCAATTAGCATTCAAACACTTCTGGGGTAATTATTTACCCCTCTTCGTCCTGCGAAGGTTAATTAATTTTTTCAAAAATAAGAACCACATGCCTGTGAACGTCTTCTTTTATAAGTAATAAGATTTTATTTCGTAGGCCTACACATGTGTTTTCTGTAGTTTGATGTTAGTATGCAAAACTACGCTAATTTGTTAAGCGGCCACATGCTTGTATCCACAACCATTATACACCTACACACAGACTGGTGCCCCTCTTTGTCCACTGTGCTTTGTGTATGTGGCAAGTTCTAAACAGCTTCTGACGCAGACCGTCCGAATTGACCTTTGCTAGGGTCATATCCAACCCTTTCTGCAATGACTCATTCATCTGGCATCTTCTATGAAAGCGTAAACAGGTTAACTCCACACAGGCATGCCCTGCGGGGACAGCGTGTGGCACTCCTTTTTCGGCGTACTTTTACAAAAACCGTTTGCAGTGAAATGTCCAAATGTTCCCACATGGAATTTGTGAGGGAGCAATACTGTACTAACAGATAGCCAACTTACCACGCATTGACGGAAGGCTACATAATGAATATATTAGAGCATATTTCCCACCAGATGGCCGGATTTTACGAAAATGTTCATCAGGGCAGAGTGTGTGGATTGTGTGTGCACACGATACACACAGAATCCACACACATTGTGAGGACATGACCCCACAGAGAAAACTCAATTTTACACTGGATATGCACAAATCAAGCAATTATTAGAGTTTTCCTTAAGCGGACTTGACATTTGTTCCCACAAGGAACCAGGACCCCACTAGGTAGCTTTTAAACTGATGAAAGGCAGCGTAAGGTAGTGAATACAAGCACCGCACACGCCCACACCAACGCACACGCACGCACACACACACACACACATATATATTTTTGATTTGGGTGATATATGTAGCTCAAGATCAGAAATATGCATATGTAAATCAACGTTGACTAGACTTGACGCCATCAGTAGCGCATTGGACCAATGTTCGTAAAACGAACATGACCCAGATATGACAATTTTTGCGACTCCATTTATTACAATAACATTAAGCAAATGGCATGTGTTTTGTGCTAAATATGTGCACTTGTCAAATACCCATCATCTCGTACGATATTACACATCGAACCAAAATTACAAATTTTCAAACAAAAGACGGTGAATATACTGGAGTTGAGGTATTTAGCATAAGACCAAAACAGTTCAAAACTTTCAAAACAAAATTTTTTTTGCGATTTATCCGACAAATCAAACCTTTCACTTACATGAGAGCACATGAACAGAAAACTAGAGTGATGACCTCAACCAAGTTTATGTCATCAAAAAATGTGTTCGTAAAACGAACATTGGTCCAAAACGGGTTAAACTTTGGTTTTAACTAAGCCATTTTTTTAGTTAAACTTCTACACTTAATTAAAAATTAGTTTAACTAAAAGTTTTCAACTGGTTAGTTAACTTTTGCCCATCGCAGACGATTATCATACGAAACTAATATAAAGCAATATAAATGTGCTACTTAAATGTCCAGGTAGGCCTATGTGTGAGAATTTTGATATATTGCTTGCACTGAATTGGCCAGGATTATATAATGGGTAACGGTGCACGTAATTGTAGGCCTACATTTCTTACAAAGGCGATGATACAATCAGATGTTAACGAGTACAATACAATACTCGTTTATTGTAGTGTATTGATGAAAATTCGTCCTGGTGGGTGGATCAGAAAATTCAATTGTAATCACAAATTTATATAGCGGCTCCTTTTGAGGTACTCCTCAGAAGCGCTCTCGAAGTCATAGCACAAAACTGATAGAAGAGAATTATTTTCAAGCACTTACACAATAGAGGCAAGGAAATGAAGCTCGTGTCGTCTGAAAGCATTTTCAAACAGATAAAATAATCAGTGCTAATCTTCTATGCTGCCCAGTGGAGTTTTCGGTTTTGAGGGCAACCTGGTCACCTTGGGCAGCAGAGAGAAGGAATCTGCGACCGACGATGAATGAGACCGATCGAGATACTTAGCTCTTGAAGGTGATTCTAATCGATGGAGATTAGTGGCATTGAAAGTGCTGCAAAAAGGATTTTGTCTTCTTAGCCAACAAGTTTTGTTTTCAGGCCACTTCTTTTATAGACACAACTATATCTAAGCGTGTATAAATTTGTTAAATTTCCTTAATTTGAATACAGACGTAGGTCTGTTCATAAAATAAAATAAGCTGTTGAGATAAAATAGGGCCTACTGTAAACTTTCATAGGAAAATAATTTTATCGTCTAGATGTTTGCTTCTAAGTTTTTTGCAATACTAATGTTTATAGTTACCGTGTCGCTTCGGTCACTCAGATCAATTATATAGTACTCCTTCAAGAACCTGCTCAGGAGCGTTCCCGGCCCAGCCACGACTAAAGAAAAAACACTTGAGGGACTTGTAGAACCCTGCCGGCTGGATCACAAGTAAAGAGCGGTGCTTAAGCTATAGGTGATTACAGGTGGAAGGACTCACAACTGAAAAGAACGGCGCTGCCTAATAGCATGGATAGCGAGCCAGTTGAACACTTGAACTAGGAGCTCACCCTCGTCACAGAGCGAAGCACCCGACGCGGTGCAACGTCGGACACTGCAGGGGCGGAAAAGATCGCGCAAGTATGATGGAGCGAGCCAAGAATGCAACGAGAAACCAGAGCAGTAATGCGGTATGAAATCCTCTGAGATAAAGGCAGCCAATGCAGCACATCACGCAATATGCAGAGACAGGGGCGAATTTAGGAAGTCGCCCATGAATAAGCTGAGCAGCCGATCGCAGAACTCGATCTAGTCGCCCCAGGACCCCAATTAAGGGGAAGGCAACATAATATTATGAGAAAAAGCCATCCTCAGGATGTTATCCATCTGACAACGGCGGAAGAGGCATAGTACTCTTGAGGCACAGCTTTACAGTGTTGCCTTTTCAAGGAAATGACCAATCCTGAACCCGTGGAATACTTTAAGCAGCGATGGTACGAGACGACTTTTTAAGCTGCTAGCAAGATGGGAAATGGCGTGGGAGGCTCCGGTCGCAGAGCGTATACGGGAGGCTATTCCAAACGGAGGGACCAACGATCGAGAAAGCCCTATACGGCAATGCCAGCCTGCGTTCCAGGCTATAAAATCACCTCTAGCGGCCGAGCACAAATATTGGCGACCAGAACAGGCCGAGGTTAATGAAAAGAGCTTCTGAAGATAAACAGGTGCTCTGCCAAAGACACAATGTCAAATGACAGGGGAAAGCCTATAAATATAATGGAATTGTATGTATCTGTGATTCTAGAGAATTATGTAGCATGTTTCATGGTTTGGTTTATATTTAAAGTTAGTGTATTTACCTTTGGTTTATATTATAAGTTAGTATATTTACCATTCATGTTTGCGACTTTGAAACTTTGAAGTCATACATTTCATACTGTTTACAGAGACAAACAACAATGCACTGATAATAGGACTAGTGGTTGGACTTCTTGGATCCGTGATCGCTGTGGCAATAATTGCATTAACAGTTGTATACTGCAGGAGAAAGAGAAGAAAGAAACGCCGTGAGTGTTTAAAAGTTATAATGACTGTTCATATATATTACACGGTATTGAAGAAGGATAGAAAGATTATCATATTTTATTGCAGTAGGCCTTCAGGTGACATTTATTCGTCTTAATAACGACCTCTGGAAATGTTTTTATATGCATGCTGTTAAAGAAACACTTATAGTAATTGACTTGAAAACTCATTGGCTTTTAATCTTTCTTTTATCGAACTTCAATTTATCATCTATGCGAGTATGTATAATGTAGCCTATGTATATTCGTTTATTTAATTAAACAACAGGCAAAACAGGTGAACAATAACAGTTGACAGTATGGCTACTTATGGATGGGTTAATTAGTAGGCCTAGGCTACATGTTTTTATCAGACATTCTTGGGATAAAGTTCATCGAGTCTTTATCGGGGAGTGTGTGCCCTTTGTCGAAAGTTATAATTATAATGGTTCTCGCTGCATTTGACAGACCCGGCAGAGGCCACGGAGTGACGGAGAACATGAAGATCATTGCCGATTGCTCATAGTCTACATTCGTACATCCTGACGAAACACAGCTATTGCAACTGCACACCCTACGGAGTTCCTGAAAGCACGCTGCCTTTTGTAACAAGAATTGCTATAGGATGCTATGGCTTTGTTAATAATTAGGGATGTGCATTAGGTCTACCTATTGTTGTCACCGTCAGATCCACATCGAAATTCTGTTTGTCTATTATAACAGTCAGCCAAATGTGGTATATAAGATCATGCAGATTATCATGAGCATGATAGAAGCTTTAAATACCGGTAACCTATTGCTGTTTTTTTCTGTTTATTTACGGACGAGTATAACGTTAGGCTTATTCAATTCAGTATACCCATGTATACATGTACGTGCAAAGCAAGTACATAAATAGACCTACTTAGACCTATGTATTGTTTTTATAAAGGCAATTCTGAATTTTAGAACAAACAGAAAGTGGAGTCGAGGCGGAGTCGTAGCGTTATCCAACTTCTGGAACAGATACCTAGACGGAACTAGATTCATCGACCGTCGGTCAAGAACCCCAGAGAGACGATCAGCCTAAAATTACGCAAATGTAGAACCAGATCTTAATATATAAGGGATATCCGTCTCCCTTATATAATTATATATGTATATATTAATATATTAAATGGTGACAGATAAGTTATTAGGATTAATTCCGCTTATAAAATCTGGTGAATAGACTGTAGCTGGCGAAGTACAATGTTTGCATTATTATATGTTCTTCAATCTGTAACATACAGTAGGTACTATAGGTATAATAAAGGCCTATTTAAAGCATGGAAATTCAAGAATGACAAGCATTCCTGAACTGGATTATTGGAGCACAGAAATAGGCACTCAAGAACCTGCTATCTGGAAGTGCTACTGGGATGAATTAGGCCTAGTTTCGATAAGAACTGCTGTATTTGGGGCTAGGATTTGCGACAGATCAACGAGCGAGAATATAATACACCTAGGTCTATTTCAAGACAAAAGGGAAGTTTCAGTTACTCTTAGCATGTTAGTGCCTACATTTCCCTTCATTGTTCACTGCAATGTACATGTAAGATAAAACAATGATTATGCGATCGGTTGATAATGCAATATCGGACTTACTGACTTAGTTTGCTTTACAAATTTGAGATCATGGGGCCTTGCTCTTGCCCCATGCTCATTATAGCATTTCTCTTGCATTCTGTAACAGACAATTGTCTCCATACAACGTGTAATTGTGAAGAGTGTAAGAAAAATGGTTTGAGGTAGAAGATTCTGGAAGGAAGGGAGGGATGAAGGAAGACAGGAATGTGAGGATGAAGGAAGGAAGGACGGACGGGCTGACGGAAGGAAGGATGGGACGGACGAAAGAACGGGAGCATGGATAGACGGAAGAAAGGAAGGAATTAATGAAGAAAGGAAGGAGGAAGGGTGATCAAGTTACAAGAAGGCTACAGACTAGACAGACAGGTCGCCGATGTAGAGATTTCACGTAGGTCTATTTGTACATTATAACTTGTAAACACAGTTTTAATGACCCAATAATATGAAGAAAAAATCAACTGGAAGATAGAAAAAAATCGCGTTGTTTATTTGGCGTTAGTGACACTTTATTTGCTACTCTTAAACTAAATAAACATAAAAAAGACAAAGGTGTTGAAGATAGGTGAAGGAGAGGAAACTTTAGTCAGAATAAACATTATAGGACAGGGACCCGGGAACCTATGGCGCCGCATACGCCGATGCTCACACAAATTTTGACCCTGTGGCGCCAAGGCAGGGTCATGCTCACACAACTTTTTGGAAAAAGTAATACTATGAAAATAACACAGTAATGGAACCTAACCAAAGCCGGCCAAAGCTGGCCCTGGCATTAAGCAAAGGGCAGCAGACGACTGCCAAGTCTGGTAGGATGACAAATTGTGCGAATCATGGATACTTGATACTTGGCTACTCTTTGAGCTTGAACGGTACCACATGTGTAAATTTGTTTGTCGGAAGTCGGAGGTACTGAAGTGACACGAGCAATATATCATTCTACAAGACTGGGCGCCAGTGGGCGGGCTATGGTTACAGACAGGACAGCTAATTATTAAGACAGCAGTGATATATATTAATATATATATATATATATATATACATGTTTAGATATACACATACCTATATATATATATATATAAACATAGGCACAATATTCAATGTGTCGGCTCTCAGAGTGCCTGGAGAAATAGAGACTAGATCAGTTCTTCTCGAGACTCCATTTGAGTGTATACAGAGGATAATAAATAATTTTGAATAAATAAAATTGGTAAATAAAGAAAGTGCAGCCATATCTAGCGGACCGCCTTTGAAGGCATTTAAACAGACGTTTCTGTCGTTTTGCAAGTCACCTGCAGCTGGGAGGTCTGATGGTAAGTAGCCTATAGGCTACAACTAAATAAACTGCATTTCACATTTATAAGCAATTCGCCACAGCAAAAATATGAGCATAAGAAAAATTTGACAAACGGCATTATACCTGACAAATTCCTGTAAATAAATTTTATTTTCTTCCATGCAAGAAATCCATCTTCATCGCATGTCTTACTTGTAATTGCAATCATAATCGTAATAGTAATAGTAATGGTAATCTCGAGATTTCTTCAGCGCCCACAAAAGCTAAGTCGCAGGCGCTCAGTCAAAATAAAATATACAATTATAATAATTGGAAATAAAATCGATAGCCAGAGTGTTAGGATACAAAGGATCAGGCAGGCAGACAGTCAGGCATCTATAGTGTTTAGTGGATGGTGTTTAGAATTGAAGTGCGAGAGTGGATGACGAGGAATCAGGATAAGATTTGTGAAAGATCAGTGTTTTTAGTTTTGATTGAGCGACCTGTGGATATATTATTATTATTATTATTATTATTATTATTATTATTATTATTATTAAATAAATAAATTTGTAACGCGCGAAATGTGAATTTGAGGCGCGACGGATAGAAAGACTGAAAGAGGTGAGGCTTTGGTGAGTTCATAGGAATTATGTTTGTCGTAGGCCTAATTCTGTCCGGAGAGGGGCAGAACTGCTATGGCTATGTAGCGATTTGTAAATTTTAGCAATGAGGTAATTGATGGACGGAGAAGTGTTAGGGCGAAAGAAGAGCGGGTTGAGCGGCGTGGTTGGACTATGAATAACTGACGAAGATAGGAGGGCTGGAGAGTGTTGTAGGTTGGAATGTTGTTTTTATAAATGCAGATGCGCCTAGCGAGGACGCCGCAGCAAGTGAAAGTGACAAAAGGAATATGCAAAGGGATGGTCAGCAACTGCTGACCATAGTGATGAACGAATTCGCAAAAAACGGAAATATTTACCGACGTGGGCGAATACGTGGAAATGGATAGTGTATGACTCAGACTCTTATAAGAGAATTTGCCTGCAAGACAAGCGAAAGACGGTCCACATTTGGGTTTTAGTTGATATGTATATTCGTTTCTTATGCAGAACAAGTTGGCACACACACCGCAACCTATAGGACATTAACGATGCTGATGATATCGTTGCATAGGGCCTACTGTGCGGTTTAATTTTTCTCTATCGTATTATAAGTAGGCATATAGGCCTACAGACGCTCTATAAACACTGGCTGGCGCTTTGTATAGGCCTACAGACGCTCTATAAACACTGGCTGGCACTTTGTATTTTTGATTGCTAAAGCAGTTATTGACTTATTGTGCTATTGTCGCCTTTTATGTCATCAATATTGAGCGTAATAAACCACCAGTGGTTGCAAAAATGACAAAATATTGTTATAGATAATATCAGGCATAATGAATAATTTTATCCACCTTAGATCTGTGGCCTACACGGCTGAGGTTGGCTCACACAACTTTTAGGCACTTCCCGGGCCTCTGTTATAGGAAAAGAGATAGAACAGGTGAAAGAATTTAGCTCTCTAGGGAGTATGATCACGACAGATGCCAAATGCCACAGAGAAATTAAAAGATGGATGGCATTAGGAAAGGAGGCATTCTCAAAAAGGAGAGAACTATTGAGAAGAAAACTAAACAGGAATCTGAAGATAAGAATGATAAAAACGCTGATATGGAGTGTGGTGCTGTATGGACCAGAGACATGGACAGTGGGAAAAACGGATAGGGCCTATAAGAAGACTGGAAGCTTTCGAAATGTAGACATGGAGCAGACTGGAGAAAATCAGCTGGAGAGAACGTAAAACAAATGAAGAAGTGATGGAAAGAATTGAAGAAGAAAGAGCCCTGATACGCACAATAAGAGAGACAAATTAAATGGATCGGACACACGCTGAGCGGAGACTCACTACGAAGAACGGTCATTGCAGGATGAATGGAGCGGGGAGGAAAAGTGGAAGACCAAAACAGATGATTCTGGATTGGATGATGATAGATGGATATGGAAAGCTCAAAGAAGAGGCCCAACAACGAGAGGAGTGGCGACGTCGAACATTTGAACCTGCCTAGGAGGCAGAGAACCAGAAGAAGAAGAAGCTCTACCATTTCAATAAATTTTATCTTGATCCAACCAGTTCGCCGCCTTCCTCTGAAACCCCTCTCAACCTAAATACAACCCACCATAACAGTTACTTCTTCTTCGTGCTTTTCTGGTCTCCTTGTCTTCACCTGGTTTGCCTATAACGGTATTAACCGAATTGTATTCTTCATCCGGAATGTGAGGACAAGCAGCGCTTACAAACAAGCTGGTGCCATGAGCTTAGGTGCATGGGTATCCTGATTTCAGCGAACGTGAACAAGCTGGTTCCCTGTACTTGACTTTCGAGTGGCGCTTTAGAAGTTTGGAGATTACGATTAAGAAACTTTCGATTTTACGATTGCGATTGTGATAGCTTCTCGGTGGGTAACCTATCTTCTGACTGCAGAAGAGACCCCAAACGTTAACCTATCCATAGGCCTATAATAGGCCTATCGGACTAGCACGGTTCATGCAAGGAGACCTTTAAATAATGGCGTGGAACGTAGCGGTGATGAAATATCTCACCGGATGATTCACTGAAAACGAGCACAGCTGGTCGCAATATAAAAATATTTTCGACAGGTCTAGGCTACGCCTGTGGTCGTTCCGTGGTTTTAAAGATTCAAATATCGTAACTGTAACTTGCAAATTTCTTTAATTTACTCCTAGTTCTTGGTAAAGCTACAAAACTCTCTTCTTTTCAATTAAGCAGTAAATACGACTGACCACGGTGTACATGGGTCTACAGTGTGACGACAACCATTGGGCCCCTACGCCTAAAGCGCATTTACGAAGTTTCATTTATTTAATTGAAAGTTCTTTAAAGTAGGCCTATAAAAATTTATTATCAATTTCCTTACTTCGTCTTTGGAAGTCAAATGAAGGTATTGTTGGATTATTCTAATCTTCTCCGTATGCATAACCTATTAAACCTACTGTACAGTAGGCCTACACCTATGTGCTAAGGCGGATTCAAGATTCTACTGCAAGCCTACTGCATGACCTGCTCACGCCGGTCAAAGCCATCGCCTACCACCTGCACCCACGAGCCCATAATCGCACTATCCCTTCGGCAGATGGCATGATGAGGAAGACTTCATCATTATGATGATACCTGGGATTTAGAATCATAATGTAGAAAATTTTAACATTTTATTGTCCTGATCAGTTCAAAAGATGATGTAGGCTTATGGTTATTTCCATGTTTGTAGCCTACACCAAAATGCGGAGAGCAATTGGTCAATTAGAGAATTGTAATTGTAATTACAAATTACTAAAGCGCCTCTCACAGTACGACCTAATCAGAGGCGCTCCCAGTGCGAAAAGTTCACGAGAAAAGAAAAGCGTTAAGTATGTATGTATGTATGAGGACTTGTTATAGCGCCCTTTCAAGATTTCTACTCAGAGACGCTCCCGACTACAGCGCGGACACTGAATGGGAGTTTCAGGCCGAAGCGTATGTGCAACTGCGAGTGAAGGACTTGCCCACAGTATAAATAATTATAATAAAATTATTTATACTGTGACTTGCCCAGGGTCCCAGTACGGGCAGAGAAGAAGTACTCCCAGTTAAGATCATAGAGCGATTAATCCTTAACACACCTGAATAGGCCCTATTCCAAGAATATTCTCACACCAAGAATATCTTAAATCTTAACTAGCTTGTTGAGTGTTGACCTCAGAAATCCTCGTTTACGTCCTCACGCACAGATGTCGCCACATCTAAATTTTAACAACCGACACAAAATATCGCGAACGCTGTTGCGCGACTTTCCAGCCATCATTTATTGATATCCATTCCTTTGGTTGACAAAGATTGGCGTTTATGCACTAATTTTAGTAAATTAAACGAAGATTTATGGCTAGAAGTGGATGAAAGTGAGCAGAGACCACACTGAGTTGACCTACGAATAGGCAAACAGTGAACATTTAATGCAAAATTGAATTATTTCGTGTTTTGTGTTTAAGCAGCCGATATGAAATTCGTTAAAGCGTTCGTCGTCGTTGCCGTCGTGTTGACAGCGTTTTACTTCCGTATTACTGGGAGGATTTAAAATACGATACAAAGAATTAGACTTATGTTCCGTACTGTGTAGTAGCAAAATTTGATTGGACTTTTATCCATACGTAGGGTAAGTGCATGACCATTCGTAGTTGTTGCATTCCAAAACTGAAAGACGACGAAAGCAGGATTGCTTTATATACATTAGGGGTAAAGTCGTAGTTTACGTTGCTAAATTATTCTAATGTCTTCAATGCCGTACTTGACGTTGGTAAGTAAGCAGTCTACCTATGTGCATGTTAACTATCATCAATCCAGCTTCCATTTCATCGAGAAATATTTACATCAATCCAACTTCCATTTAATTGGAAAAAATTACTTTTATCAATCCAACTTCTATTTGATGAAAGAAATATTTTTCATCAATGGAACTTTAATTTAGGCAAAGATATATTCTCATGGATCCAGCTTCTAATTACGGAAACAATTGTTTTCATCAATCCAGCTCCTATTGAATCGAAAACTTAATTTCATCCATCCAGCTTCTATTTACGGTAAAAATTATTTCGATCAATCCAACTTCAATTTTGAACACAGATATGTTTTCATCAATCCCACTTCCATTTCGGGAAACAATTTCTTTCATCAATCCAGCTTCCATTTTAAAGTGACAATATCAAATAATTTAGCAACGTAAACTACGACTTTACCACATTAGGTAGGAACATCATCATCGTCATCATCACCACCTCCACCATCATCATCTTTATGGTCATCTCCATTATCGTCAACCTTTGTGCCATGAGTATACGTTCCATAAAATTTAATGTTCTTTATTCAAAAAGTAGGGGATTCAAAGTTGATAAACCGTGGTCTACGTTGCCAAATTATTTTATATTGTCACTTAAAAATATAAGCTAGATTGGTGAAAATAATTTCTTGCCTAAATGGAAGTTGGATTGATTAAACTAATTCTTTGTTTAAATAACGCTGGATTGATGGAAATATGGCTTATTGTTTCTGTAAGTAGAAGTTGGGTGGATGAAACTAAGTCTTTGCATCAATAGAAGCTGGATTCATGAAAATTCTTGTTTCTGTGAATTGCAGATGGTTTGATGAGAAGAATTCTTTGCTTAGATAGAAATTGGATTGATGAAAAATAATTTGTTGCTTAAATAGAAGTTGGATTGATAAAAGTAAATTTTTTATTAAATGGAAGTCGGATTGATAAAACTAATTTTTTGATGAAATGGAAGTTGGATTGATGACAGTTATCATGGACATTGGTAGACTGATTCTTACCAACGTAAAGTATGGCATTTTACTATTAAAATAATTTGGCAATGGAAAGTTTGTAAACTATTGGATAACCAAGAAGTTTTCGTAGCAAAACTAAATGTGGTCAGATGTTAAGCTTTCTTGCAGTATTAAAAGATGCATAAAACTGTTACATTTTGTAAGTTTGTGGTGTTTTGATGTTTTGGCATATCACCTTGTTGAAGGGCTTATTGCTTCTACACTCATTTGTAATGCCTTATTTTACAGTAGTTAAATGTAGACAGTAGGCCTATGTATATTGTAATAATATTACACAGACACACACACGTGCACACGCACGCACTCAGGCACACACACACACACAAACACACACACACACACATATATATATATTCTATTTAGTGTGGCTGAAGATGTATACCCAAAGGTATAAAAAAGTATATATTTAAATGTGTGTATATATATATATACATATCATGATTAAATTATTAGTCTTTGAAATTTCTTAGCGCCATCCAACTGCTGCATTAAGGGGACCAGTAGGGTGCTCCAAAATGTAATGTATTTCCCGAGAGTTCCAAAAAGTATTGCTCCACGGCGATTTTCCCATTCCATTTATCACTTTGTTCAACTGTACCAATTTTCAGACCAATTGAAAAAGGTTAAGCCTTGCCCCCGGCACAAAAATGTTAGAATATGTGAAAATATGGGAATTTGCTTAAAAATCGGCAATATCATGGAGGAAAAACGTAATTATTTTCATGATGAATAACTTCTATTGTGAATTATTGTGTGCAGAGGTGTAGTATTGGTACTTGTACTTGTACTCAAGTGCAACTTGAGTACAGTCAGTACTTGAACTTGTACTGGAGACCTAAGTACTTGTACTCGTAGTTGAGACCTAAGTACTTAGACACAAATGACATTTCTACAGGCACTCGGATACTTTACCAGTAAGCTTTGTCTTTTCTTTAAGTAATTAATTCTTACGTTCTGGACATTGAATATTCTGGCAGTTATGTATGGACCGCATCTTGATCAGAATTTCTTCCGGTTGTCTTGCTAAAATAGCGGCCACGGACGGTGATAATGCTAACAATAAAAATACTAATATTCCTAGAGCGGTTAAGTTTGATTATGAATTATGATAATTTCACTCTCAAGGGAAATGCTACTTCTGCTAAGTGCAAGTTTTGTAGTCAGAAACTATCATTACAGAAAACAGCTGGCACAACATCAAACTTTGTTAAACACTTGCAAAGACTCCATACGGAGAGGTGAGCAGTGAGTAACAAATCATTTGAACTCTATTGAGTAATGTAAATGTAAGTCGTCGAACTTTCTCAGCACCATACGAAAGCCGCGATAAGGAAACCAACTTATTCACCGAAATAATGCATTTTATTAATTGTATTATAGGACTTTTAATAATAAACCACTCAACCTATGGCTTACACATGGAATTCATGTGTGAATGGGGCTCACTTGTGAAAATTGTGAGTTTTCTATGTTCCTCTGTGTTCTATGTTCCTCTCGAAAGAGTCTTCCGCTGCGTGTGCGAGATGCTAAGGAAACATTGTAATATGTATCAATACGCGCTTAGTTAGGCCACTTTGCGAATCACTTTTCTGTTTTACGTAAAACGCTAATTAAGGCATGTTCTTTGTGTTGCTCCAATTGTCAAAGACTGCCGACAACTAGTATGTATTGTTCTTATTTAGTGTGTGCAGATATGATTATCTTATGTGAATGAGACACATGCTTTGTTGGGGGACCACATCAAGTTTCTTTGGCAGTGGTGGAGCAGGTGCTACACAAATTCTCATTTTGGCACGATGATCACAGATACGGTTGCAGCAACCGAAACTGCAGGCCTCATGTATCAAAAAGTCTAAGCTATTTGGTCACTACTGTACAGTGTACACGATCTTCTGTGAACCCTATTATCATCGCAAGTGAATATTATAGGCCATGTTGACTTTGAATATTATAGGCCATGATGACTTTGATGAAATTGATTGTTTGGACGTTTGGAATGCAGAAAAACTGTTCTTGACAAACCAGCGTTTAGAGTTGTGAGTTTGCCTGCATCTAGCGCTCCGGTTGAAAGTGTGTTTAGTTTAATATTAAAACAGTTTCGATCGAATCTGAGTGACAAGATGCTCACATCCATTATATTTCTAAAAAAAGCAAAATTATAAATGAGTGTATGTGGCAATACACCATTGCTTTGTCAAGGAAGTAAATCCTTGTTCTTGCAGTAGCCATGTGTACTTGTACTCGTACTTGTACTTGCTACTTAAGTATTTGTACAGGTATTTAAGACCTCAGTACTTGTATTTGTACTTGCAACCTTTCGTGTTCTGGTCAATAAATATGAAAGATATTAGTTTTTTCATATATACTTAAATACCGGTAATTTGTGTTTTCAACCGAAAAATTCCGAATATTGCTAAAACTTCATCGTGCTGGGGGCAAGGCTTTGCCTTAATGTAAAAGCCTAATATTTGGATTTTTAGACTCATCTGTATGAGACGCATGGGAAAATGTCCGTGGAGCAAAGATATTTCAACTTTTATTTTTCTGGAGCACCCTAGTGACCAGCTTATTCAAAGGCACTTTAGCTAAATCAAGTCCACAAGAACCAGTTTGTTTAGTCAGTTTCCATGCCAGGTCAGAATCCAGGGGCAACCCATGAAACTACGTAGTTCTATGATGGAAATCGATGATTGTGTAGAAGTAGAAGAGGGATGGAATAGAATGAAAAGTTTGCTCGTCAGCTTTAAGTGAAATGCCGGAGGAGCAAGAGCAAGTTGAGGAACGCTGGCTGACAGGTGAGAAAGGGGGTTGAACATTGTTAATAGACACTGAAAAAATTTGTTGATAGTTCAAGTAAGAAATGCCCCAAATAGATTC
Source organism: Aporrectodea caliginosa (assembly GCA_020284085.1). Lineage (NCBI taxonomy): Eukaryota > Metazoa > Annelida > Clitellata > Crassiclitellata > Lumbricidae > Aporrectodea > Aporrectodea caliginosa. The sequence goes on along the minus strand of JACEVL010000552.1, from coordinate 274,909 downwards.
TTGTATACATGTAGGGAGTTTTATGTAAAACTCTAACGTATATTAACATTGATGCCATTAAACTTTTCTTTAGATAATTATATGTTAAAAAATCAAAGGGACTGTGTTTTACCATGAGTTAACGCTGCTACAAATTATATCGGTTCGCAGTTCATATCATGGGGTTGGTAGTTCAAAGCCCAATCGACTGACACTCTAGAACTCATGGTCTTGAGACTTGATGTTGGTCTGAGTCATCTTGAGATATATGCTTTTGATGTCTTAGTATGATTCTCTGCTTTGGGAACCAAATTTCTTGGTCTCAGTGTAAGATTTTAGGTCATGTGGGGTGCGGTGGTGTAGGGGTATGTTCGGTGCCTTGCAACCGGTGGGTTGCAGGTTCGAATCCACCTCAAGCCGCCGCGTAGGGACCCTGGGCAAGTCCTTCACTTTCGCAATTGCTCATGCGCTTCGGCGTGAAACTCCGATTCAGTGTCCGCGCTGTAGTCGGGAGCGCCTCTGAGTAGAAATCTTGAAGAGGCGCTATAACAAGTGCTCATACATACATACATACATACATGTTTTGGCTTTTGCAGGCTGTCGTTATACAGAAACCTTGTGCTGTTTTTGAAAAAGTGATTAATAGAACAATAGTACAAGTTGCAAATACAGATCTGATGTGATCTCAAACTGAATTAGACCAGGTAACTGTAAGGCAAATGGAGCAAGAGGGAACCCCACCCTAGCAGTAGACCTGGGGAGCCTGGCCTATGGGGGCTGGAGAGGTAATAGAACCATCCCATATTTCGGAAGATGGTAGGATTGGGCTAATCCGAACCCTGACTCAGAGATCCCTTGATATCTGCATGGAAGTTCCTGACTTGAGGTATAGAGGCCTAACTGAACCACCATCGTGTGGTTCGTGATTTCCAGTAGTGAGTTCAAATCCCTCCAGTTCACCATTTCTGAGGACTGACATCCATGGTACATATGGGTGTCCAGAGACCCGGAGCTCGTTGAAAACAACGGTCCTAAGACTAAGCTCCTTTGACGAGACCAGTCTTGAAGGGGATCCCTTAATTAGCAGAATTTGTATTCACACAAGCTTGACTTATGAAACATGAGATGATTAGTATTCACTTGCCATTGGTGTAAAGTCACAGGGCATTTCACTACTGTTGCTGTTTAGAATATGAAATAACTGTGTGTAAATTTGCATTTAGTTTTTGCAAAACGTTTAAAGTTTTTCCTTTTTTCTGACAGATCTGATGTCAAGTGGTGCTTTTATATTGGTTTTTTGGCTTGAGCAATGTCATCTTCCCTGCCATCATTCCATGTTTTGGTGCTGGTTTTGTTAGCACTTTGTACTACAGCAGGTATTACCTTTTCTTACTAGTTTAATGATATCATTACTGCCAACTTGTTCTTAGCAGACTCGTGCAGTATTTTAAAGAATTTATTCCAGAACATGGGTTATTTTAGACTTCTGGTTGTTCAGAAAACTGATTTTATATAATTTCTGATGTATTGAAATGAATGGAAAATGTAGAATGTAAATACATGGACAGTATTCCATGTCTATAATTTATGTAGGCTACTGTTGAAATTCATTCTTTCCTCCAAATGTTTAGCCTCGCTCCTGTCTATCTTAGGGAGCTCTGTGGCCCAACCCTTAGTGCTTTATTCCCGTGCTCCATCCTTACAGGTGAACAAGGCTTCCTCTCTGTTTCTTTTGCTTGCACCTCCAATCCTCCATCAGGCAGACCCGTGCCTTCTGTGGTTGGCCCCTCGATTTGGAATGGCCTTCCCTGGGTTCTCTGCTCCCTTCCTAGAACCCCTTCTCAGGCATTCCTCTCTCATCTTAAGATGATCTTATCTGGCTGTGCTGGGGTTGGGAGCGCCTCTTGAAGAGGCCTATACAAATTCTCATAATGAATGCAAAGGAGCACCGCTAAAGTCAAAGAACAGAAAATCATTCACCATACATATGGGCTGTTAATTTCCCTTTCTTGTCTGTCAAATTATCCTGCAGTGTAGTGCAAATGTTTTGACAGAGTTTCGTGTACGATGGTCAGTTATGGGTCACTCATGAGTCTGTGATGTGTATATTGGATATGTGTACAGATTTTGCAGGTTTTAGGCTACCTTCTGACCTGTTGTGTGCAAGTGTTTAAAAAGAAATTTTATTTTTGATGCAAGAACTAAAAAATTTAGATTTTGTACTCTTTAATTTCTACGAGTGTAGAAAGCAACATAAAGCAAGATAAATGAGGCAGAAATATAGTTATTAGAACACATTGCCATTTTTAAACAAACTAAATATATTTAGTGTGAAAATTTACCCAAATATTTTACCTACAACGTTTTACCAAAGATCTGTTTGATCTATTTATGAGATAATACCTCAAATAACCATTATACCACCTGAAATAAGTAAAATGAGCAAAAACACTGAATATGAGGTAATGTCATGTAGCATGCACCAGCAAAGCTAAGAGGCTAATAGTTATTGTGCTTAAGAAAGCAGCAAATAGCAATTGGTTGGAATGAGCAGAATCGAGCAGAATCAGTAATAGCCACACAATAGCATAACCATTCTGGTAAGTATGGAAAACAACAGAGATTAAATGCAAATGCTCTTGTAAACATATGACCAGCAAACCTCTGTTTGCTTGAGAAATTTTCATGTAAAACACATATTTACATCAAGCAAGTGAGAGAGCAGTATGCTCGAGAAATATGGGCAGAGTTTTGACACTTGGGTTTAAGGGATAAAACTGTTTTGCCAAAATTGACAATAATTGGGAGGGATTGGAGGAAGAGCTTGAGAAGGGAAGTTGTGGTAGGGTATCAACAAGTTAAACAAGTGTAAATATGAAATGACTTGCCTCAATGACAGATCTCTTAATTACTTTGCTGGATGAAGGACAATGCACCAAATGCTAAATATAACAGGTAATTAATATTCCCTACCGTTTACACAAATTATTTTCTGTGAATTGTAGCTTGCACAAGTCTTTTCAGTGCACATATAACAATAAATAGAAATGGATCACATGAGAAAAGTGCATGACATGGCCAGATTATGGGAAACAGAAAGATCAAGCTTTTAAAACATCAAGTTATTGTTCATGCATTCTCATTAAAAGTAGAGCAGCCGACGCCGCTTAAGTGAATATCGTCGGTACTGCCTCGAACCTATGCACTTAACCTGTTTATGCACATAACAGAAGTTCACTTGCACTGTGTAAAATTGGCTAAATGTACTGGTATTTAATAACAGAGATGGAGGCCACATACAATAGTGCCGTCAGTAACCATTCAGTTGAAGTAAATCTAAACGGAATGTTTATTATATGCTTTGCATACTCAGGAATGTCATCCGGTAACAATGTTGCGTCACTTGCTGATACAAACCACAGTGCAGCTAAGTCAGTCAGACCACTGGACAGCCGGAGTGGGCGTTCGTTTGCTGTTCACGGACGAACTGCTTAGGCGGCCAGAATTGTGCATAGCGGGCATGTAGTCGGTTATGCACATTTTACACATTATACGTTATGCACTTATCAGAATGCCCTGTTTTAAAATGGAACCAGCCTGCTTCTCTGCACATATACGAATTATGCACTTATCCGTTATGCATTTAAGTGGTGTCAACTGTAGTGTTTTTGTGATGCACATAATTAAATAAGATTGTTGTGTAAGTGTTGGATGTTTCAATATTTTAGGAGTGAGAGGTTGTACAGTACTTCCACCGGCTGCAGCAGTCGTTGCTGGTGACGACTTGTCATTAACATGCACGTCAACAGACAACTCAGAATTGATTGATTCATGGGATTTGATGTACAACACTAATTCTGACAGTGTACTGTACCAGGCCCCTCGTAATAATACGGATGGGAGTATCAAATCGGAAAGGAAAGTAGCAGATGGATATTTGGTGAATGACTCAAATCCTAGACAAGTGATTCTTACCGTAATTAATGCATCCACTATCAAAGCCGACGTATACAGATGCCTTTGCTTGGGGGTGCAATGTTTTGGATCTGTCTCTGTCTTGGGTAGGTTAATTTTTATTCTAACTGTGCGAATGACTCAGATCTTACTCAGACCTGTGATTCGTAACCATAGCTAAGGCTTCCACTGACCAAGCTAACTCTACTACTGCATTTGTATGGATAACTTTCATCGAGTGCTTTTGCAAATGTTTATCGTGGGTAAGTTAATTTTTTGAGCTCACTCGTTTACTAACATTGTCCTTTGTTAATTGCAGTGTTAAATAAATGCATCCAAAACTTATTTACAGTAAGTTTATGGACAGTCAGAAGAGGAACAACTCAAACCGTTGTACAAAATTGAATATTCGGTGAAAGTTGGCCAGTGCAAATGAGCATGAAAATAAGTTGGAAAGCTGTATTTATTGTATAAATTGTTATTATTAAATTGTCCCTTTTAGCTGAAACTAAATATTAACTTAGAGGTTAGGTAACAACCATACGACTTACACTAATAAGAGGTCAGGTAACAACCATACCACTTACACTAATAAGAGGTCAGGTAACAACCATACCACTTACACTAATAAGAGGTCAGGTAACAACCATACCACCTACACTAATAAGAGGTCAGGTAACAACCATACCACTTACACTAATAAGAGGTCAGGTAACAACCATACCACTTACACCAGGGATGGGCAACTGGCGGCCCGCGGGCCGGATCCGGCCCCCGGGGACCTTTGAACCGGCCCTTGGCATGTCATTTATATTATCATTGTACCTGGCACTTTGGGGAACTTTTCTCCGCCCCTCGTTTGGGAACCTTATCCGGCCCTATACACACGTGAATTTCTGTAAATAGACCGACATTAAAACATCTGTTTCTTATTTATTAAGAATCCGGCCTCTAATCTATAGTCAACTAGTTTACTACTCAGTCATCAATGTAATCTGTTCTCTACATAAAACAAGACCACAAGTGGGTAGGTTCGCTACTTTAGAAACCATCTATCACAACTTTCAAACAAAATTTCTACTATGGGGAAATTAAATATCAAAAGGCAATACTGTGCATTTTGCATGTTTGACAAATTTTGGAAATATCAAGAAGTGCACAGAACAAATAATTGTATTGAAAGTAGAGTTCCAGTCCAGGTTTGCTGAATTACTGCTCATGAACTAGACTTAAATTGTTTGAATCTCCCTTTTTCATCAATGCCAATTCAGCAACAATCTTCATGCAAATGGAATTGATTGTACTTCAATGCAACAGTGAGTTGGAAAGGAAATTTCGTGAGGTAAGCTTACCTCTGATTCAGTCCTGTGTAATTTTTTTATATTTCTCGGGCTTCTAACCCTTCATTCAAATTCGCATAGCCTGAAACTTCATGGTTGCACTGTTTCCATGCACGGTGCACCTAAACCAGTATTTCTCAAAGATAAAACTAACAAAGGGCAAAAACCGATGCAGACTAACAGATGACAATCTCTCCAATGAATATCGAATTGCCACATCGAACTTCAAAGCAAACATTTCAGATGTGTGTCATGAGAAGAAGTTCCAGATCTCACATTAAATATAGCACACTAAAAAAAATGATTACATTGTACAGACTAACAGTTTTATGTATTTTTAAAACTGAATAAAACTTATTTTAAATGTTTAGTGTAGGACTGTGCATATTAGGATAATAAGATTTTCATCATAAAAATTATCTTCATATAATTTGCTTTAACGGTTATTCTGTAATATTTAGTTTGAATAAAATTGGTATAGGGGGAAAGGAATCTGCAAAAATTATCTCGCGATTGGCGTACGGCCCCTGAGCTGCCCTTCAAACCTTAAAGCGGCCCTCTGTTAAAAGAAGTTGCCCATGCCTGACTTACACTAATAATCCAGTGATTATTCTGGCGTACAGAAGGGCTACATGACCGTGTGCCTGGCCCCGGATGGACCCAAATGAAATCTTGGTTACAGTGGCATCTATGGCACATAAAATAGAAGATGTTAAGTAATCTATATGTCTCAGTCCATATATTGTTTTCTATTTTGCAGTCATAAGACTGTTCAATAAGTCAAGGTTATGGCATCCAGCAGTTAGTAAGGCCCTCATTGGTCATCTGTGTTTATCGTTTTGTATATAAATTGAATTTGATTTTCATTAATGCATGTTAATCTGTTTAAGAAGTTAGGGATATTTTTACTTTGTTCAGAGGTTAAAAATATTACTTGAAATTCTTTAATTCATAAGAAATTATTAAATTACAGAGTGAATTGTGTCCACAGGAATTTGTGAGACAATTTCAGCAGATCAATGATACTAGCTGGGTGTGTCATGTAGATTCTTGCTGTAACATTGGTGACTGAAGCACTGGTGTATAACTGTATAATTATTTTAGAGGATGTTGCTACTAGCCTGTTGCAATTCAGTGCTTTTGTGGGTTCTTAAAATGTGCTATATCGTCATACATTGAAATGTTACATATATACATTAGCATTTGCATGTATTTACACTAAATGTGATAAATTGTATGCTTGTAAAGCCTACATAATGCTAAGTTGGATATAGTTATGTTTGAATTTCTGTATATTATTGTCTAGCTTCTTAGAGTAGACAATTTTTAGTCTTAGGTTTTGAGGAATTGTACAAAGTACGTTGGATACAGTACAGGAATTTGAAGTAGCAATTAGCAGATGGTCATTTGGTTTGAAGCAGACAATATTTGCATTGCATGGCATGATGGCAATGAGCTAACTTAATCGCTTGAGTTGAAAGGCATTTCCCAGAGGCTTAAGACATCTTGCGAATGTTGATCCATTAACTGCTGATCAAAGTTAAAGGACTGTGTGATTGGTAGTCCAATTGTAAGAAATCATTCTGATGGTCGTTGAACAGTTCCTCACGGTAGCTGCATCTACGTTGGTCTCTCTTCACTAAACTTTGCAGGCTTCCGTTAATACGTAATGCTGCTGTTCGCCTTACCTGTTAACACTCCATATAGTATCTTTCTGTAATTGTAAATTTTGTAATTGAATTGTAATTGAACATTTGTATAGCTCCACTCAGAAATTCAGAGGCTCTCCCGACCCAGGTCAGTGTTGTCTCTAACAAATAAGATGGTCTTCAGGCGTTTCCGAAACAGAGGAAGAGAATGGCTTAGGAGCTCAAGACGCAATTCTTACGGAAGGTGGTTCCAACTAGAGGCCGGATAGAGGGGCCGACATAAGCGAAGCTTCTGGATTGAGCAGTTTCACCACGCATGCGAGCGACAGCCAGGAGGCCTCTGGCGGCCGAGCGGAGAGCAGAGCGACCAGGAAGTGTACAAACCGATGTACATAAGGCCTGAAGGTATGAAGGAGCTACCCCGAGCAGAGAGTTTCGCAGAAGTGTGAGAAGTTTGAACTGAATGCGCTGGGGCACAGGAAGCTAGTGGAGAGTTTGCCGAATGAAGGAAGATGTGTGAGAATTATACTTCGGGAGACCACAAATAAGGCGTGCAGAAGCGTCAAGTATTGACTGAGGCTTGGAGAGGTTTAGTGAAGAGAGACCAGCATAGATGGAGTTGCCGAAGTCAACCCTAGTACAAATCAGTGTACTTAGCATCTTTAGTAACTTTGGTGTGATAATTACGGTAGCTGTTTGAGCTTCTTTCAAAGAATTGTGAATTGCATTAAATCATTTTAAATAAGGAGAGTTTATTTGTGCTGTAGAGTCAGAGCCAACGTTTTCAAATGTCACAGAGATAACTGATGTCAAGCCATTCACCTTTACTTGCCGTGTTTCATTCAATGGATTAGCGAACATTTTAATCACAATCGAAGATTCCTCTGGAAACATGCTTAACAAAACAATTTATAATCGAACTACAATGGGTCTGCGCAGCTTCAGTCTCGATTACACAGCAGGTGCAAGCATTAACAAGGAATATTCTTGTAACATCGCGTTGACCGGTGATAATGCTTCTGAGATTATTTATTCGAAAAAACTGAAGGTTTCAATGGAGTGGTGTAAGTTGCTACTTGCTTCGTGCATTGATTTTAATATGTATGTATCAAGGCATTAATAATGCTATAATAGAACATAAATCCCTGTGCGTGTATGGTCTGAAGCGTGCTGTTACGCTGTTTGCCTGTTATGCTGTCTTCGCCTTCATTGCCAGAGACAATAAGATCTACGTTGGTCTCTCTCATTTATAGCAACGCGAGATCATGGGGTGTGGGTCCTTCTACATTTCTATAAGGGGATGGGGAGGGGAAGTGACGGGTCAGCCACACACGATCGCCGTGACAACACTGCGGGAAGGACGGACGGACGTAGAAGGGAGGGAAGGAGGTACGGACGAAAAGGGATGGACGGCAGAAAAGTACGGGGAGGGAGAGAAGGAGGAAGACAGTGGAGAGGAAAGCACGCTCGAATACCATGCACACGATCGCCGTGAGGGACGTACGAGGCGCACGGACGGACGTAGAAGGGAGGGAAGGAGGTACGGACGGAAGGGATGGACGGCAGGAAAGTACAGGGAGGGAGAGAAGGAGGAAGACAGTGGAGGGTAGGAAATGCAAACCAAGGCCTTTTTACGAAACCCGGGTTTCGGGTTTGACTGCCGTAAAAGCCCGGTTAATCCTGGTAACCCGGGTTTGGTCGGGTTAACAAATTTTACATGATAAATATTATTACTGCACTATTTCTTGCGACAAGAACAACGTTGTTGTATGCAGCTTCAAGTCCAGAGTTCTCCAACCGTCAAGAATTTGCATATAAACAAAACTACGAAAATCGCGATTAAAGTTGTTTCATATAACTTACGCTGTGTGTTTTCTATTAATATGGTTCTGGAACTGAACAAATTCAGAACAATTATGGAAGACATTGCAAGGCTTGCGACGAGCTAAACCTGCGCCTCTTATTTTTAAACATCTTAAATATCAATAAACACTGGAAAAATTTAAGTGAATTAAATTATTTTTAATAGCTTGAAACAATTCACGATACGCCGTTCCGGAGCGTTCTGTCTGAAAGAAACATTGCATGCCTATAGGAAGAATTGTCAAATGACACCTTAACCCTCGGGCTACCACCACCACCCCCCTTCCCTACGTTTTTATGCATAATTTTTTCCCCATATGGAATATAATTTTTGCATTTTAGGTAGCTGTAGCAGATTCATTGGCGCACATTTTGAGGTAAACATCATGGTGGTAGCCCACGCCATTCAACAGTTATACCTGATATACCCGAGGCACCAGGGGGGGTGGATACCACCCCACGCCCTAGATTTTCGACTATAGCTTATTGACTATTCTTCCTAGAAGAGAAACAATTAATAATAATAATAATAATAATAATAATAATAATAATAATAATAATAATAATATTTTCTTTAATTTAGCGCCTGACAAACGCACTGCGCTGTACATTTACATGTTATGCAATTGAAACAATCTTAACTAGTTAGGCCTAATTACTAACAGAACAGACAGCTTGTAATACAACGGCGCTAATAGCAGCCTACAAAGCAAATCCGCCCTAACGGGGCTCGAACTCGGTAGGGCCTACCTTTCGCACTCTTCGCCAGATGTTATCCAACGCGCCACCGGACCCCCCATATACCATTTTTTAGAGGGAATGCAGGGCTTCATTTGCATACCTACGTCTTTGTCTTATGAAAACCGGAAGTGATCAAAATAAATAATAATACGCGTAATATGCGTGAAAAATGGCTGAATGGAAGCACTCCCCCTTAGTTTTTGTCTGTAGCGTATTCATTTGTCTTCCGGCAAGAGAAACAAAGATACCATTCTTTAGAGCGAATGTAGGGCTTCATTTTCATACCTACATCTTTGTCTTTTGAATACCGGAAGTGATCAAAATAAATAATAATACGCGTAATCTGTGTGAAAATGGCTGAATACAGCATTACAACGTAAACCGATACATATGTATGGATATATATATGTATGGATGTACATTTATACTATATAAACACGTGTAGGGATGATTGTGTGTATCTTTTATACATAGATTAGTTTCAAAACACACATAATCTTATATTTGTTTATCCAAAAAGTACAAAATGTACGCAATAATATAAAATATTGCTAATTAATGGGTTCCGTTGTTAAAATTGATGTAATTTCGAGGTGCATTCACATAATGTACAACTAAATATACCATTCTGTGCAGAAATGAATGCTGAATCCATTGCTCTATTACGAGTTATGATATGTGAAACCAAACACAAAATCCAGGAGGGGTGGTAACCACCCCCCCTTGGTAGTCGATGTCACAAAAAAGCTTGGTAGCCCTAGGGTTAAATACTCTACATCGCAGCTTTAGCCAGTGACAGCCCATTTCCTTTAAGAAGATAATATTAGTTACTCTGCAACCCAATTTGGCAGAAACAGAATCTACCAAAGTAGATGCAGCGTGGAAGCCATCGCTGCCTGTGATTGTGCTTGGACTAACAGTAGGGTGCTCCAAAATGTAATGTATTTCCCGAAAGTTCCAAAAAGTATTGCTCCACGGCGAATTTCCCATTCCATATATCACTTTGTTCAACTGTACCAATTTTGAGACCAATTGAAAAGGCTAAGCCTTGCCCCCGGCACAAAAATGTTAGAATATGTGAAAATATGGAAATTTGCTTAAAAATCGGCAATATCATGGAGGAAAACGTAATTATTTTCATGATGATTAACTTCTTTTGTAAACTATTGTGTGCAGACATGTAGTATTGGTACTTGTACTCAAGTGCAACTTGAGTACAGTCAGTACTTGAACTTGTACTGGAGACCTAAGTACTTGTCCTCGTACTTGAGACCTAAGTACTTAGGCACAAATGACATTTCTACAGGCACTCGGATACTTTACTTGATTTACATTTACATTACTTTCCTTTAAGTCATTAATTCTTACGTTCTGGATATTGAATATTCTGGCAGTTATGTATGGACCGCATCTTGATCAGAATTTCTTCCGGTTTTCTTGCTGAAATAGCTGCCACGGACGGTGATAATGCTAACAATAAAAATACTAATATTCCTAGAGCTGTTAAGTTTGCTTATGAATTATGATAATTTAACTCTCAAGGGAAATGCTACTTCTGCTAAGTGCAAGTTTTGTAGTGAGAAAACTATCAATGAAGAAAACAACTGGCACAACATCAAACTTTGTTAAACACTTGCAAAGACTCCATACGGAGAGGTGAGCAGTAACAAATCATTTGAACTCTATCGAGTAATGTAAATGTAAGTCTTCAAACTTTCTCAGCACCATACGAAGGCCGCGATAAGGAAACCAGCTTATTCACCGAAATAATGCATTTTATGAATTGTATTATAGGACTTCTAGTAATAAACCACTGAAACATTGTCATCTGTATCAAATCGCGCTTAGTTAGGCCACTTAGGTAGTCATTTGCGAATCACTTTTCTGTTTTACGTAAAACGCTAATTAAGGCATTTTCTTTGTGTTGCTCCAATTGTCAAAGACTGCCTACAACTAGTATGTTCTTATTTAATGTGTGCAGATATGATTATATGTGAATGAGACACATGCTTTGTTGGGGACCACATCAAGTTTCTTTGGCAGTGGTGGAGCAGGTGCTACACAAACGTCTCATTTTGGCACGATAATCACAGATACGGTTGCAGCAACCCAAACTGCAGACCTCATGTATCAAAAAGTCTAAGCTATTTGGTCACTACTGTACACGATCTTCTGTGAAACCGAACACCTTATCATCACAAGTGACAACCTGGTTGAATATCAGAGACCATGATGACTTTGATGAAATTGATTGTTTGGACGTTTAGAATGCAAAAACTGTTCTTGACAAACCAGCGTTTAAAGTTGTGAGTGTGCCTGCATCTAGCGCTCCGGTTGAAAGTGTGCTTAGTTTAATATTAAAACAGTTTCGATCGAATCTGAGTGACAAGATGCTCACATCCATTATATTTCTCAAAAAGCAAATTATAAATGAGTGCATGTGGCAATACACCATTGCTTTGTCAAGGAAGTAAATCCTTTTGCTTGCAGTAGCCATGTGTACTTGTTAAGAAACTCGTACTTGATACTTAAGTATTTGTACAGGTACTTAAGACCTCAGTACTTGTATTTGTAATTGCAACCTTTCGTGTTCTGGTCAATAAATATGAAACATATTAGTTTTTCATATATACTTAAATACCGGTAATTTGTGTTTTCAACCGAAAAATTGCGAATATTGTTAAAACTTCATCGAGCTGGGGGCAAGGCTTAGCCTTAATGTAAAAGCCTAAATTTTGGATTTTTAGACTCAACTGTATGAGACGCATGGAAAAATGGAGCGTGGAGCAAAGATATTTCAACTTTTATTTTGCTGACACCCTACTAACAGGCCTACCATCTTTGGCTTCGTCAGAACGACAACGGTCACCCAGGTCCTTGTGTTTCAGCAGGTTTCTCTTATGCTTGGACCAGAGAGATGAATAAGCATAGGCTACTTCTTGGTGCACCGCCGGCAATTTTTAGCTGCGATTTACATAACTGGCAGAGCCGTCTGGCCCTCAGTCTGCCTCAGAATCGCGAACTAAATGTTTCCAAACACAACTCTTTACATTTGCTGATTTAGACATTATTTGGATTTGTGTCTTAAATCACTAAATTAAAATAAAGACAGATTACCGCAATTATTTACGAATTCGATGCTACGACGCCGACGTGTCAAAAACTCAACATTAGTCACTGGTCGTGTGAAATTTGAAGCCACACTCATACGAAGTCACCAATAAAGTATATGGAATGAGCCGATAACTATTTAAGTAGTTAGAAGTTGTATTACCTAAACCCGTTATCAACAACTATTGTCGTCATATTTCCATTACTCTGCATTTGTGAGTGTCACAGCGTGAACGACGCTGAAAGTGACGATTTTCAAACCCGGGTTTCAATCGCGTTCAAACCCGCGTTTCGGCTTTAACCCGAGTACCATAAACCAGGGTTTGCATTCCCTAGTGGAGAGGAAAGCATGCTCGAATACTGCGTGAGGTGGCAGCCAGCGAGTAATCACCCTTAGAGGTGGCTTGAGTGATAACGACATCGGTAGAGTCGCTCGAGACTGGCGAGGCAGCGAGTAGCAACCGTTAGAGGGCGCTGGAGTGAGAACGACACAGATAGGGGTCGCTCGAGACTGGCGCAGCCAGCGAGTAATCACCCTTAGAGGTGGCTTGAGTGATAATGACACCGCTAGGGTCGCTCGAGACTGGCGAGGCAGCGAGTAGCAACCGTTACAGGGCGCTGGAGTGAGAACGGCACAGATGGGGTCGCTCGAGACTGGCGCAGCCAGTGAGTAGTCGCTGTTAAAGGGCGCTTGAGTGGGAACGACACCGTTAGTAGATGAGAGGCAGGGGAGGGGAGCTGGAGATTTAAATTTAAACGGTCGCGTTGATTCAAATTTTCGTGTAATGAAAGTCGGTATGTGGCGCTGCTATGAAGTTCAAACTCTCGCGTAGATTCAAATTTGCGTGTAAAGAAAGTCGGTAGGTGGCGCTGCTATGAAGTTTGAACTGTCGCGGAAAGTCAAATCTGCGTGTTAAGGAAGTCGGTAAGTGGCGCTGCTATGAAGTTTAAATAGTCGCATGGATTCATATTTGCGTTTGATTAAAGTCGGTAGGCGGCGCTGCGACGAAGTTTAAGCCGTCGCGTAGATTCAAATTGCCGTGTGATAACATTTCCGCTGCACGATAGTCTATTGCCGAGGGCCGACGGTCATGCGATTTTAAGTGGAGCGTGTGACCTCCCTAAACACGACCGTCTTAGGAAGGGCAAACAACTATCTATCTATCTAGCCCCATAGCGCATTGGATAACATCTGGCGAAGAGAGCCAGAGGTACCGAGTTCGAGCCCCGTAGGGCGGATTTACTTTGTGTTTGCAGGCTGTCTGACAGTGTCTTTTCTGTTAGTAGTTAAGATTTATGTCTTCTGTCATTTAATGGTGTTCTTGTGAATTGTTTCAAAATTTTGCATAACTGTAAAAGTGTACCGGTTGCGATGTGTCGACCGGATTGTTTCAATAAAGGAAGAATTATTTTTATTATTATTATTATTATTATTATTATTATCTAGTTTATATAGAACCTTATATATATATATATATAAGCATATCTATAGCACCTTATATATATATACCAAAGCATTTATATAGAACCTTATATATAAATATATAAATATATATATGTATATATATATATATATATATATATATATATATAATTGGTCAGCATTACTTTCTATATTTTAAATTTTCTAAAGACTGAATGAAAAATGTTTGCTGAAAAGAGCTGACACACTTTCTGGTGATAATAAATTAGTAAGTAAGTTACTATTTAGATTTGGGATTTTTATTACTAGGCTATACTGGCCTTTATTACCACATTTTTTTATATAAGAAATGCGTATATTCTTTGGGAAATTATATATTTCATTTCATTTCAGATATTTATACAGCGCCCCTTCAAGATTTCTACTCAGAGGCGCTCCCGACTACAGCGCGGACACTGAATCGGAGTTTCACGCCGAAGCGCATGAGCAATTGCGAGTGAAGGACTTGCCCAGGGTCCCTACGCGGTGGCTTGAGGTGGATTCGAACCCACAACCCTCCGGCTGCAAGGCACCAAATATACCCCTTTGAGGTGGATTCGAACCCGCAACCCTCCGGCTGCAAGGCACCGAACATACCTCTACACCATCGCGCCCCACAATATAATATATATATATATATATAAACATTATTCTTCTTTGGTGTACCCAGTCAAACTCGGATGGACCGACTGATTCTCACTAATAATAGCTTAAAATTGTTGGTCATAAATGCAAATTCTCACAAAAATTACGGCATTTATTTAAACCTAAAGGTAGCTTAAGATGCCTTGTGTTTTCCCTTCAACAGTTTTTTGCTTGTTGCATTACAGTTCCTGTTCGAAGTGTTCAAATCCATCCTGTTGACTCGAAGAGGTGCATAAATGGTAAACAGTGTGCCGTTAATCAAAGACTTCTTTGCACAGCTGAAGGAAATCCTACGCCTAGTGCATTTCAGTGGAATGTTTCTTTTGGTGGAGTGCAATTGAAAGACCTTGTCAGCAATCAGTTTACCTTATCATATAAGGGCAATTACACGATTCAGTGCATCGCTTTTAACAAAATCGGAAAAACCCTTTACAACAACACATCTGACTATTTCAAGACAGAAGGTTAGTGATATTGATTGAGTCAGAATAGATGATTTAAGTTCTACAATATAATTGGTGACGTTTATGAACTCTGTAGACCTACTGTTTTTGCAGTACAATGTTACAACGTAATGGTTTATAAATTATGTATAGAAGAAGTGCAGTTCCTTAAGCTAGACCACAGTGCAGGAACTGGTACAAACTATAAAGTCTTAGCTGAAGGCAATCCTTAGCCTGTGACTTTTCAGTGGCTTGTGTCTTTTAAATGGAAGAGGATCTGACATGAATGAAGGAATTTTATTGGTGAACACCTTACTGACCTCCATAGTCCCATAACTTTATATAGTTCACTGCATCGCCCCTTAATGTGTTCATACTCTGCCACTACCTGGATAGAGAAGGAGTGCAGCGTTTATCACCTTTCTCAGGACGCATCATCGTTATACAGAAACTTCACTTTAGTATGTTCAGTAAATCAGATACAACAGTTCGCGTTGCTTCTTCACAACACCAAGCTGTTATTAACCACAAATCTTTTTTTGTCAATGTTAACCAAGGTCCAAATGTCTATCTGGAATATGACAGTTTCATCAATTATCATCATTGCACGTTTTATGTCTCTCTTCACGCCATTGCTAGCACAGACTTTTTCAACAGAGTTGACCCATTCATCTGCATGGCATGTCGGGTTCCACCTCGTCTACTTGGTGAACACGTCTCATCATTTAGAAAGGAACTGTTGACTGTATAATATTATGAGGGCATAAGTAGGCAAATTAATTTATGAGGTGGCACTGTTTACATTATGGCTGGACAGACTGATTTCACATAAGATGTTTTTTTCCACAAAGCTTGCAAAGTTTTTGGTCTTTGGCACTGGGGGAGGTTGCTGGTGAACTGCGTCTTTTGAGGTCTGACCCTCCCCTACTAGATCGATGGTGTCGGTGTGATACCGCTTACACTGGGTTGAAGCAGTCTGTCCAGCTCGGCGATTGTCAATAATTCTCTCCCGTGTCAGTGATCGTTCGTGCAGTAGCATCTGTTGACATCTGCTTTTTATCATGTGCATGCCCAGTAACTATGCGGTCAATTAGCAAAGGATCGATGCAATCGTCACAAAAATTACATGACTTTATGAGTAGTTGTAGTGCTGTCAGAAAGCCTTTGAATTTCTCACAGTCATTCTACCTGCGCTTATTGAACAAGTCATCGAAGGAAAGATGGAAGGGAGGCAGATAGGAGCAAGACCAAGACAGATGATGCTATATTGGATGATGACAGATGGAAACAGAAAGCTGAAAGAAGAGGCCCAAAAGCGAGAAGAGTGGCGAAGTCGGGCATTTGAACTTGCTTAAGAGGCAGAGAACCAGAAGAAGAACAAAAAGTAACATTCGTAAGTTTCGTTGACCTCTCCAATGGCGAACCCGTCGAATTTTTTCAAGATGTCGTCCTCCGTGCGGTCGTCTTTGCCTGCAGTTTACCGGTATCCTATCACATGGGCGACTTCGAAAGGGCGACATTCAAAAAGTCGCCGCTTAAAAGGGCGATTGTCTATACGGGCGCCGATCAAAAGGGCGCGCAATCAAGAAGGGCGACAAATAGCGGGACGTACACTTAGCTGTCCGATATTTAGTGTACTTCCAAATTTTCTTTTCTTTTATCGTGTTTTCAAGTCTGCATGTACAGCCATCAACCATTGACATATCTGGAAAATTGTTTCCGTAAATGGAACTGGAATCGATGAAAAATTCCTGTGTTTAAAAAGAAGCTTGATTGATAAAAATCATTTTTCCTGTTAATAACAGCTGGATGGATGAAACTAAGTTCGTGCCACATACTATAATGCCGTCGGTAACCATTCAGTTGAAGTAAATCTAAACGCAATGTTTATTATATGCTTTGCATACTCCGGAATGTGAACCGGTAACAATGTTACGTCACTTGCTGATACAAACCACAGTGCAGCTAAGTCAATCAGACCAATGGACAGCCGGAGTGGGCGTCGTTTGCTGTTCACGGACGAACTGCTTAGGCGGCCAGAATTGTGCATAACGGGCATGTAGTCGGTTATGCACATTTTACACATATAATGATATACGTTATGCACATACTCGGATATGTAATCCATCAGAATGCCCTATATTAAAATGGAACCAGCCTGCTTCTCTGCACATATTCGAATTATGAAGTTATCCGTTATGCATTTAAGTGGTGTCAACTGTAGTGCATTTTCTGATGCACATCATTATATAAGCTTCGTGTGTAAGTGTCTGATGTTTGAACATTTTAGTGGTAAGTGGCTGTTTAATAACTCCATCGCCTGCAGCAGTCGTTGCTGGTGACGACTTGTCATTAACATGCACTTCACAAGACAATTCAGAATATATTGATTCGTGGAGATTGGATATCTACACTGAATCTCCACGGGTGCTTTACCAGGCTCCTAGTAATAATGCGGATGGGAGTATCAAATCGGAAAGGAAAGTAGCAGATGGATATTTAGTGAATGACTCAAATCCTAGACAAGTGATTCTTACCATAATTAATGCATCCACTGTCAAAGCCGACTACTACGGATGCCATTGCTCGAAATCTTCGCAATGTTTTGGATCTGTCTCTGTCTTGGGTAGGTTAATTTTGATTCTAACTGTGTGAATGACTCAGGTCTTACTCAGACCTGTGATTCTTAACCATAGCTAAGGCTTCCACTGACCAAAGTTACTATACTACTGCATTTGTATGGATAACTTTCATCGAGTGCTTTTGCATATGTTTATCGTGGGTAAGGACATTTTTTGAGTTCACTAGTTTACAAACACTGTCCTTTGTTAATTGCAGTGTTAAATAAATGCATCCAAAACTTATTTACAGTAAGTTTATGGACAGTCAGAAGAGGAACTACTCAAACCGTTGTACAAAACTGAATATTCGTTGAAAGTTGGCCAGTGCAAATGAGCATGAAAATAAGTTGGAAAGCTGTATTTATTGTATAAATTGTTATTATTAAATTGTCCTTTTTAGCTAAAACTAAATATTAACTTAGAGTTCAGGGGCAACCATACCACCTACACTAATAATCTATGACTGTATATGTTAGAGGATGTTGCTACTAGCCTGTTGCAATTCAGTGCTTTTGTTGGTTCTTAAAATGAGCTCTATCGTCATACATTGAAATGTTACATATATACATTAGCATTTGCATGTATTTACACTAAATGTGATAAATTGTATGCTTGTAAAGCCTATATTGCTAAGTTGGAAATAGTTATGTTTGAATTTCTGTATATAATTGTCTAGCATCATATGGTAGACAATTTTTGTGTTAGGTTTTGACGAATTGAACACAGTACGTTGGATACAGTACAGGAATTTGAAGTAGCAATTAGCAGATGGTCATTTGGTTTGAAGCAGACAATATTTGCATTGCATGGCAATGAGCTAACTTAACCACTTGAGTTGAAAGGCATTTCCCAGAGGCTTAAGACATCTTGCGAATGGTGTTCCATTAACTCCTGATCAAAGTTAAAGGACTGTGTGATTGGTAGTCCAATTGTAAGAAATCATTCTGATGGTCATTGAACAGTTCCTCACGGTAGCTACATCTACGTTGGTCTCTCTTCACTAACCTTTGCAGGCTTCCTTTAATTCGTAATGCTGCTGTTTGCCTTACCTGTTAACACTCCATATAGTATCTTTCTGTAATTGTGAATTTTGTAATTGAATTGTAATTGAACATTTGTATAGCGCCACTCAGAAATTCAGAGGCGCTCCCGACCCAGGTCAGTGTTGTCTCTAACAAATAAGATGGTCTTCAGGCGTTTCTGAAAAAGAGGAAGAGAAAGGCTGAGGAGCTCAAGACGCAATTCTTACGGAAGGTGGTTCCAACTCGAGGCCGGGTATACCGTTGAGGGGCCGACATAAGCGACATAAGCGTAGCTTCTGGATTGAGCAGTTGCACCACCGTCACCATGCATGCGAGGGACAGCCAGGAGGACTCTGGCGGCCGAGCGGAGAGCAGAGCGACCAGGGAGTGTACAAACCGATGTACATAAGTCCTGAAGGTATGAAGGAGCTACCCCGAGCAGAGAGTTGCGCTGCTGCGCATGAGATTGGTGTGTACTATAAGAGGCGTTTGTAAATGTTTACATACAATACAATACAATAAGTGTGAGAATTTTGAACTCAATGCGCTGGGGCACAGGAAAACAGTGGAGAGTTTCTCGCATGAAGGAAGATGTGAGAATACTTCGGGAGACCAAAACTAAGGCGTGCAGAAGCGTTAAGTATTGACTGAAGCTTGGAGAGGTTTAGTGAAGAGAGACCAGCATAGATTGAGTTGCCGAAGTCAACTTAGTACAAATCAGTGTACTTAGCATCTTTAGTAACTTTGGTGTGATAATTACGGTAGCTGTTTGAGCTTCTTTCAAAGAATTGTGAATTGCAGTAAGTCATTTTAAATATGTACATTTTTTGTACTGTAGGGTCAGAGCCAACGTTTTCAAATGTCACAAAGATAACTGATGTCAAGCCATTCACCTTTACTTGCCGTGTTTCATTCAATGGATTAGCGAACATTTTAATCACAATCGAAGATTCCTCTGGAAACATGCTTAACAAAACAAATTATAATGGAACTACAATGGGTCTGCGCAGCTTCAGTCTTGATTACACAGCAAATGCAAGCATTAACCAGGAATATTCTTGTAACATCGCGTTGACCGGTGATAATGCTTCTGAGACTATTTATTCGAAAAAACTGAAGGTTTCAATGGAGTGGTGTAAGTTGCTACTTGCTTCGTGCATTGATGTAAATATGTATGTATCAAGGCATTAATAATGCTATAATAGAACATAAATCCCTGTGCGTGTATGGTCTGAAGCGTGCTGTTACGCTGTTTGCCTGTTATGCTGTTTTCGCCTTCATTGCCAGAGACAATAATGGCTTACGTCATACAAACGTTGTCATAGCAACGCGAGATCATGGCGTGTGGGTCCTTCTACATTTCTATAAGGGGATGAGGAGGGGAAGTGACGGGTCAGCCACACACGATCGCCGTGAGGGACGTACTGGAGGGACGGACAGACGTAGAAGGGAGGGAAGGAGGTACGGACCGCAGGAAAGTACGGGGTGGGATGGACGGAGGGAGGAAGACAGTGGAGAGGAAAGCACGCTCGAATACCACACACGATCGACGTACGGGACGGACGGACGCACGGCGGTAGAAGGGAGGAAAGGAGGTACGGCCGGAAGGGATGGACAGCAGGAAAGTAAGGTGAGAGAGAAGGAGGAAGACAGTGGAGAGGAAAGCACGCTCGAATACTGTGTGGGGACGCTCGAGACTTGCGCAGCCAGCGAGTAATCACCCTTAGAGGTGGCTTGAGTGATAACGACACCGCTAGGGGTCGCTCGAGACTGGCGCAGCCAGCGGGTAGCTACCGTTAGAGGGCGCTGGAGTGATAACGACAGATAGGGGTCGCTCGAGACTGACGCAGCCAGCGAGTAGTCGCTGTTAAATGGCGCTTGAATGGGAACCACACCGTTAGCAGAAGAGAGACAGGGGAGGGGAGCTGGAAATTTTAATTTAAACCGTCGCGTAGATTCAAATTTGCGTGTAAAGAAAGTCGGGGGGTCGCTGCTATGAAGTTCAAACCCTCGCGTAGATTAAAATTTGCGTGTAAAGAAAGTCGGTAGGTGGCGCTGCTATGAAGTTTAAACCGTCGCGGAAAGTCAAATTTGCGTGTTAAGAAAGTAGGTAGGTGGCGCTGCTATGAAGTTTACATTGTCGCAGAGATTCAAATTTGCGTGTAATGGAAGTCCGTAGGTAACGCTGCTATCAACTTTTAACCGTCGCGTGTGATAACCTTTGCGCTGCGCGATAGTCTGTTGCCCTATATGGGTCTATGGGCCGCCGGTCATTTTAAGTGGCGCGCACTTAGAGCTGGAGCTGGAGATTTATATTTAAACCTCACATAGATTCATATTTGCGTTTGATTAAAGTCGGTAGGCGGCGCTGCGACGAAGTGTAAGCCGTCGCATAGATTCAAATTGCCGTGTGATAAAATTTCCGCTGCGCGATAGTCTATTGCCCTGTATTATATGGGCCCGCAGGCCGACGGTCATGCGATTTTAAGTGGAGCGTGCAACCTCCCTAAACACCAACGCCTTGGGACGAACAAATATCTAGTTTATATAGAACCTTATATATGTATATATGGTAAACGTGTATTTTAGCGTCCTAAATTATTTTCTGACTTTTAGTGAAATAAAAAGCTCCGCAAATTATTTCAAATAACGTGCCATTGCCCAATTAATGCATTAGTATAGATATAATTGGTTAAAAAGAGGGAAATCGATTGAAAAATTGTTTTAAATATACACTATTTCTCATAACAAATGATCGCTCGAAGCTATAATTGAACGACGACCCATTCCGGAAGTGGGTGTGCGTCAACTTTTGGCAAGTCGTCAATAAAATTCATATTCAAGGTCGACACTTGAGCAATACGAGTTAAGTAAGTAAGTAAGTAAGTAGGTAGGTATATTCTTTATTTTACCATTTGCGACCTGCACTCTTGTTTACATACATATAAAACACGGAAACCAAACAAAGTTGGCAGCCAACAACGACGCCCAGCCCACAACGACTCTAGCCTATGATGTTAAAGTCACCACGACAGACAGAGTCATCTATGGCAAACGCCGGCCGAAACAGACAAGTCACCCGCGACGATCTCCAAGTCGTTTCCTTGCAGCATATACAAATTTATCAAAAACGAAACGCCTGAATTTTGAATAATGCAGCCATTCCAAATATCAATCACTAAGCCCTTTCACGCTGCATCTCCACCGTATCCCTTGAAAATCCTTTGCACTGGAAAGAAAGAAAAGGTGCAATTTGGCCCTTCATCTAAAAGAGCTGCCGACTGTATTTCTGAATCCCCCTTCCTTGGGTCTGTTAGGCACTCCTAAGGGCCAAGGCTATCCAAAATGACAATCAATCATATCTTGCAATCACTCTTCAATCAGTGCTAGCCTTTCAGTTCTATTATCCTCTCTCGGTAGTAACCATTTAAACTTACCATCATTGCAAAGGCGTAATGCATAGCACAAATTGCAAAAAGGAATGCTATAATTTGGCCCATGAAATAAAATACTTATCGTCTAAGTATGCGAAAGCCCTTCGTAGGGCTTAAAAATCGCCATTCATGCTATCCAAAGTGCCAATCACTCATCCATTTCAATCACCACTGGTGGTAGCCCATAAAGAATACCACTATTTCCAATGCAAGAGCCATTGTACAAATGCATTGCAATATACACTGTTACTTGACCTTTGAAATAAAATACTTAGACCCTAACTATGTGAAAGCCGTATCTAGGCACTAAAGAGCACCCTTAGTGCTATCCAAAGTTCCAATCACCCATCCCTTTCAATCACCATTGTTTTAAGTGGTAGCCCTTCAAGAATACCGCTATTTGTGCCAATTGAAATCCATTGTACAAATGCATTGCAAGAGATACTGTTACATGACCTTGCAATAAAATACTTAGACCATAAGTATGTGAAAGCCGTATCTAAGCACTAAAGAGCACCCTTGTGCTATCCAAAGCGCTTTGGATAGCACTAAGGGTGCTCTTTAGTGCCTAGATACGGCTTTCACATACTTAGGGGTCTAAGTATTTTATTTCAAGGGTGAAGTAACAGTATATATTGCAATGCATTTGCACAATGGTTCTTCCATTGGAAATAGTGGTATTCTTGAAGGGCTACCACTTATAGTGGTGATTGAAATGGATGGGTGATTGGCGCTTTCGATAGCACTAAGGTGCTCTTTAGTCCCTAGATACGGCTTTCACGTACTTAGGGTCTAAGTATTTTATTTAAAGGGTCAAGTACAGTATATATTGCAATGCATTTGTACAATGGTTATTGCATTGGAAACAGTGGTATTCTTTATGGGCTACCATTTAGACAGTGATGATTGAAATGGATGGTTGATTGGCACTTTGGATAGCACTAAGGGTGCTCTTTAGTGCCTAGATACGGCTTTCACATACTTAGGGTCTAAGTATTTTATTTGAAGGGTCAAGTAACAGTATATCTTGCAATGTATTTGTAGAATGGATTTTGCGTTGACAGTAATGGTAAGTACCAAAGGCTACCACTTCAAGAATGGTGATTTAAACAGATGATTGTTTGGAGTTTTGATTAGTATTGGGGTTCTCTTTTGGCCCTAGAATGGGTGTTTGCATACTTAGACGATAAGTATTTATTTCAATGGTCAAATAATAGCATTTCTTGCAATGTATTTGTACCAATGGATTTTGGCTTGACACTAATGGGTAAGTTTGAAGGATTACCACTGTGAGGATAATGATTGAAGGTGATGGATGATTGCCGTTTTGGTTAGTCTCAAAGTTGCTCTTTACACCCTGGAACGTGCTTTCGCATACTTATATGATAAGTATTTTATTTCAAGGGTCAAATAAGGACATTTCTTGCTATGCAAATTGTCCAATGCATTTAGGCTTCACAATAATGGTTAGTGTGAAGCGTGAAGACTGGGAAAAGAGTTTTTGCAGGAAATGAGTGATTAGGGAGTATATGTAAGGATTAGAATTATGGTAGGAGTACCCTGGTAAAAATTC
This sequence comes from Aporrectodea caliginosa, assembly GCA_020284085.1. Taxonomy (NCBI): domain Eukaryota; kingdom Metazoa; phylum Annelida; class Clitellata; order Crassiclitellata; family Lumbricidae; genus Aporrectodea; species Aporrectodea caliginosa. The sequence continues at coordinate 251,072 of JACEVL010000552.1, read as the reverse complement.
CACGTGCAGGACTTTTACATAATGGAGAAGAAAAGTAAGTAAGTAAGTGTATTCGTTATTACGCCACTTGCAAACGCACACGTATGTCAGTTTCAATGCAGACTGATAGCATAAAACACCTGCAAATCAATCGTGTGGGAAGATTTGGTGCCTCATAGACGGTAATTAGTGAATCGTATGAGTGCGCGACCTGTTCGTATCTCATAGGCTTAACACGTCAACTTAACGCAATATTCAGCAGTATGTTAAGCTAAGGTGTAGCTATTAATAGCTGCGGTCAGGTTGAGGTTTAGCTATTAATAGCCGCGGTCAATATAGATTCCCTGAGCCGCGGGTAATGTAGGCCTACCATAGCCGCTTGATTTCCGGTTGTCGTCGAATGGTCGCTTAACGACTCAATTCGTTTTTATTTTCTCTTCTAAATTAAGTTTTATTCGGTTGTTTTTGTTTCTTTTAGCACAGATATATTCCGGAATATGACAAATATAAGCGTAAACGCTTAAATTAATCTGGGAATACGTTATAAGTCAGAAAATAATTTAGGACGCTAAAATACACGTTTACCTATATATATATAAGCATATATATATAAGCATATATATATACCAAAGCATTTATATAGAACCTTATATATAATATATATATATGTATATATATATATTATGTATACATCGGTCAGCATTACTTTCTATATTTTAAATTTTCTCAAGACTGAATGAAAAATGTTTGCTGAAAAGAGCTGATACACTTTCTGGTGATAATAAATTAGTAAGTAAGTTACTATTTACATTTTGGATTTTTATTACTATACTGGTCTTTTATAACCAAATTTTTCATTAAGAAATGCATAGATATATATACATAATTATGCTTCTTTGGTGTACCCAGTGAAACTCGGATGGACTGACTGATTCTCACTGATAATAGCTTATAATGGTTGGTCATAAATGCAAATTCTGACAAAAATTACGGCATTTGAGGCATTTATTTAAACCTATCGGTAGCTTAAGATGCCTTGTGTTTTCCATTCAACAGTTTTTTGCTTGTTGCATTACAGTTCATGTTCGAAGTGTTCAAATCCATCCTGTTGACTCGAAGAGGTGCATAAATGGTAAACAGTGCTCCGTTAATCAAAGACTTCGTTGCACAGCTGAAGGAAATCCTACGCCTAGTGCATTTCAGTGGAATGTTTCTTTGAGTGGACGGCAATTGAAAGACGTTATGAGCAATCAGCTTAGCTTATCATATAAGGGTAATTACACAATTCAGTGCATGGCTTTTAACAAACTCGGAGAAACCTATTACAACAACGTATCTGACTATTTCAAGACAGAAGGTTAGTGATATTGATTGAATCAGAATAGATGATTTAAGTTCTAGTGTAGTAGTATTGTGCTACAATATAATTGGTGACGTTTATGAACTCTGTAAACCTACTGTTTTTGCAGTACAATGTTACAATGTAATGGATTATAAATTATGTATAGAAGAAGTGCAGTTGCTTAATCTAAACCACAGTGCAGGCACTGGTACAAACTACAAAGTGTTAGCTGAAGGCAATCCTTAGCCTGTGACTTTTCAGTGGCTTTTGTCTTTTAAATGGAAGAGGATCTAACATGAATTAAGGAATTTTATTGGTGAACACCTTATTGACCTTCATAGTCACATAACTTTATATAGTTCACTGCATCGCCCCTTAATGTGTTCATACTCTGCCACTACCTGGATAGAGATGCAGCGTTTATCACCTTTCTCAGGACGCATCATCGTTAAACAGAAACTACACTTTAGTATGTTAAATAAATCAGATACAACAGTTCGCTCTGCGTCTTCACAACGCCAAGCTGTTATTAACAACAAATCTTTTGTTGTCAATGTTAAGCGAGGTCCAAATGTCTATCTGGAATATGACAGTTTCATCATTTGTCATCATTACACGTTTTATGTCTCTCTTCACGCCATTGCTAGCACAGACTTTTCAACAGAGTTGATCCATTCATCTGGCATGTCGTGGTCCACCTTGTCTACTTGGTGTACACGTCTTATTTTTGGGAAAGAAACTGTTGTCTGTATGTGAGGAGGGCATAATAAATCAGAATAATTCCTAAGGTGGCACTGTTTACATTAAGGTTGGACAGATTGATTTCACAGTAGATGTTTTTTCCACAAAGCTTGCAAAGTGTTTGGTCTTTGGCACTGGGTGAGGTTGCTGGTGAACTGCGTGTTTTGTGGTCTGATCCGTTTCCACTAGGTCAGTGGTGTCTGTGTGATACCGCTTACACTGGGTTGAAGCAGTCTCTGCAGCTCGGCGAATGTCAACAATTCTCTTCAGTGTCAGTGGTCGTTCGTGTAATAGCATCTGTTGACATCCTGCTTTTTATCATATGCCCAGTAACTATGCGGTCACGTAGCATAGGATCGTTGCAATCGTCACAAAAATTATATATCTTTATGAGAAGGCGTTGTGCTGCCAGAAAGCCTTTGAATGTCTCAGAGTCATTCTACCTGCGCTTATTGAACAAGTCATCGAAAGAAAGATGGAAGGGAGGCAGATAGGAGCAAGACCAAGACAGATGATGCTATATTTGATGATTACAGATGGATATAGAAAGTTGAAAGAAGAGACCTACAAGTGAAAAGAGTGGCGAAGTCGGACAATTGAACTTGCTTAAGAGGCAGAGAACCAGATAAAGAAGAAAAAGTTCCTAAGTTTCGTTGACCTCTCCAATTGCGAACCCGTCGAATTTCTTCAGGATCTCGGCCACCGTGCGGTCGTCTTTACCTGCAGTGAACCGAAAGTAGGCACTGACATTTTCACAAAACGTGACAGGAACTACCTTGCAGCAGTTGATTATTATTAATGTTTGAGGTTGATTACTTGATTGTATTGTATTGTATTGTATTTAAAGATTTATTCAGCGCCTCTCACAGTGCACACCAATCAGAGGCGCTCCCAGTGCGAAAGTCCTCGAGAACTTAGAACTAAGACAAGTTTTGAGGTAACGAAAAGATGTGTGCCCAAGACCACCACAGGTATGGTGGTGCGAACAAAGGGGGAAGTTGATTCCATAGCGAAGGGCAAATGCAGGCAATGGCACGGGACGCAGTTCACCAGCAACCTCACCCAGTGCTTATGAGGAACGAAAAGGTCAAGACGATCCGATGAGCGTAGCGGGCGAAGGGAAGCAGCCGAGGTAGGCCGATGTATTGAGTCACAGACGTATTGCGGGGCAAGACCTAGGTAGGATCGGCAAATGAGGACAAGTACCTTTAACTGGATGCGTGCAGTAAGAGAAAGTCAATGTAGTTTTTCAAACATGAATGTAGAGATATAGATTATAGATGTAATGTAATGTAACAAGACATTTATATAGCGCCACTTAAGAGTCTCACAGAAGCGCTCAACACGTGGCCATCAAACAGCTGAAAAAGTGCGTCTTTAAGAGTCGAGAGAAAGCCATGTAACCACATGAAGCATTAGTGGCACGCACAGATGGCGGAAGAGTATTCCAGATCCGTGGCGCCGCAATCGAGAAGTCCCGACGAGCACGGGTGGTGGTTCGAAACGAAGGTACAATCAAGTCGTTTCGCGAGGCAGACCGGAGAGCCCGCCGACCAGTTTGAGTGCCAACTGGAAGGCACAGTTCAGCAATGTAGTCCGGAGCAGTGCCAGTCGTAGCCTTCCAAACCAGTGTAGCGACCTCGAATTTAACACGATCAGCAACTGGAAGCCAGTGTACATTATACCTTGCGGATTCACTATCCGATACGGTAATAACAAAGCTGAAGCACCATTTCGAACGACGTTGAAAACCTGGTAAGTGAGGTTCAACCAGAAATGGCTTTTTCAAAACGTGAGCACTTCTCCCGGTTACAGCAAGGCTAATTGAGCAGCCGAAGCTGCACTTAAAATTGCAAATCTTCTTATGCGAAAAATGTCATGCCGCTCAAGAAGATCCTTATCACAAACTTTTGAACCTGAGGAATACTCCAACGGAAGGTTTGGAACTCAAACCTGCACCACATCTGTTTGGTAAACGCAGTAAAACCAAATTACCTACTACATTCATCAACCTGCGACGTTCCCTTGACAACGGACGGTATCTAGCCTACAGCGGGATACCCTCGTAAAAGATCTGGTCGAATTTTAGAGCCTCCTTACTGAGACTGTCCTAACCCTTATGTTGAATAACTCTATAGACAGCTGATGTCCTATATTAACATTGTTACAGTACCTGCTGGACTAAACAGCAAAAGGGGAGATGCTACTTGATAAGATGTCTCCTTTAAAAGTATTATATCTCTATATTCATTCATTCATTTCATGAATTTATATAGCGCCCTTCAAGAAGCCTACTCAGATTCGCTCCCAGTCCAACCACGGTGATACAAGTAAGTCTTAAGGAGCCTGTAGAACATAGATGAATTATCCCGAGGTAACAGGCGTATCTCCAACGGGAGACCATTCCAGATAGAAGGACCTACAACTGAAAAAGCACGACGCTGACATGTTGAGGTTCTAGCACGAGGTATCAAAAGCTCCCCGCTAGAAGCAGAGCGACGGGCTCTGCGAGCCAGCACATCAGATACAGGACAACAGAGCTCACGTAGATAGTATAGGTCGGAGCATAGCCAAGAAGGCAGCGCCAAACCAGCGCAGCGATTCTGTACTCGACGCGCTGCGAGACAGGGAGCCAGCGTAGGGTGCCATTATGGTGATTTATCTAGGTTGTTCTGTATTGCTTTTGGAAAGATCGCAGTAGCTCTCTTCTCTGTAATTTTCGAACTTGTACTATAAAAAAGTAGTAGCACGAAACACGGTAGAGTTTTAGCAGTATAAAACAAAAGCTGTATTTGAATTTTATGTATATGTTGTAGACCTAAATACCCTAAAAATCCTTTGCATAGGTAGGCCTAATTCTTGCGTCTCTTTATGAAATTAGGCCTATGTATTTTCGTGCTGTAAATATAGTATCATAAGAAATTTAATTGATGGCTTAATATTATATGAAGTTTTATTTCTAAAACTTTATGAATTAATACAATTTTAGTTGCTCAAGGATCAAGTGAATCTTCAGAAGGAGGAAATCAGAATATTAGTGAGAATACCGGTGAGTGTGTATAGGTATTTACATACCAGTGACCATTCAATTGTCAACCTGTCAATCCTGAAAGAATTAGTCCTGAATGTAATTCTGGGGATTATATAAACGTCAGTAATACTTCTTACTGACAATAGAAGGTTATGATTATTATGATTTTAATACGATTATCAGTGACAGGCACTAACTAATATATTAAAGTAAAAAAGTTTAACTAAAAGTTGGCAACTGATTTTGTAAATAAGTTAAGTAAACTACAAAATATTTAGTTAAACTTTTTCCAATTTTTTAACAAACTTTTTTCACAAGTATTTTCACAATGACAGAGGTAAAGTGAACTGCAGCCTAATATAATGCAGAGCGTCAGTGACAATTTCACTTTAAAACTATGTGATGTTAGGTGTCCAGAAAAATGATACACTCGCAGAAACCAACCATTCCCTATTTTATCCAATTATTCTATTCATATTATAGAAAATATGAACAAAATATTTCTATAGAGAATATATTTTTGTGTAGAAATATTTTTGACAGAGTTTTAAAATGTTATCCTGAGGTCCTTCAAAGCCCCCGAACATACCCTACTTAAACTGGACTGAAGGCGCCCATGCTTGGGTCTTCGAATTTCGGTCTATTGTCGATTTACTCTTATTATAAAAAAATTAAAGAAAAGTCCGATTTGGATGAACTTTTTACTGTTAGTTTGTCTCGGTGAGAGCTACATCCAGGTAAAATATAGACTCTAAATTCGGGGTTATGTTGTTTTATTTGGGTGGTTCTGAGTGTTGGTTATTTGACCGTGGATGTGGTAGCACATTTACAGTGTTGCATTTTCAAGCAAATGACCAATCCTGAACCCTTGGGTAGGCCGGATACTTTGAGCAGCGATGGTACGAGACGACTATTTCAAGTGATAATGACGTGGGTGGCTCAGGACGTAGAACATTGGGGAGGCTATTCCGAACGGAGGGACCAACGATCGAGAAAGCCGTGCGGCATTGCGAGTCTGCGGAACCCAATAAACCGAGCAGCCGATCGCAGAACTCGATCTAGTCACCACTGACGGCCGAGCACAGATATCGGCGACCAGAACAGGCTGAGGCTCATTGTAATTGTAAAGGTAAAGAGCTCCCGAAGATAAACATGAGCTCTGCCCAAGACACAATGCCTGACGACAGAGGAAAGCCTATAATGGAATTGTATGTAGCCTATCTGAGTATCTGGACATTTATTTAGGATATTTCAGGATCCTTTGCTTTATAAATTATTATAAGTAAATATATTTACCTTTCATGTTAGCGACTTTAAAGTCTTACATTTTGATACTGTTTACAGAGACAGACAACAATGCACTGATAATAGGACTAGTGGTTGGACTTGTTGGATCCATGATCGCTACGGCAATAATTGCATTAACAGTTGTATACTGCAGGAGAAAGAGAAGAGAGAAACGCCGTAAGTGTTTAAAAGTTATAATGACTGTTCATATAATATTTATATTACATGGTATTGAGGAGGGATCGAAAGATTATCATAAATTATTTTAATACAGCGGGCCTACATGTGATCGAAGTGTTGAAGTCCAACGTTTAAGGTGACACTTAGCCTACCTGTCGCTGTCTTAAGAACGACCTGTAGGAATGTTTTATATGCTGTTAAAGAAACACTTATAGGCTATAGTAAGTGACTTGAAAACTCATGGATGTTAAATCTTTCCTTGTTCGAATTCAATATCTACTATCTACTTCAGTTTATCATCTATGCGAGTATGTACCCTATGTATATTCGTTTATTTCATAGATCCAAAGACAAAAAAGGTGAACAATAACAGTTGACAGTATGGCTACTTATGGATGACTTAATTAGTACATGCTTTATATGTGGGGCGCGGTGGTGTAGGGGTATGTTCGGAGCCTTGCAGCCAGAGGGTTGCGGGTTCGAATCCACCTCAAGCCGCCGCGTAGGGACCCTGGGCAAGTCCTTCACTCGCAATTGCTCATGCGCTTCGGCGTGAAACTCCGATTCAGTGTCCGCGCTGTAGTCGGCTGCGCCTCTGAGTAGAATTCTTGAAGGGGCGCTATAACAAGTGCTCATACATCAGAGATGGGTAACTAATCGATTAGATGCTAATCGATTAGCTAATTGATTAGACAAACAGCTAATTCTAATTCGATTAGCTGTAGTCTGATGCTAATTCTAATTCTAATCGATTAGCAATTGTCATCTAATTCTAATCGAAAATCGATTAGCTGATCGATTAGATGTTTGAAAATTTAACCGAGAACGCGTTCATTAACAATGAGTCTATTAATATTGAGTTTGAAGAATATGCTTAATTACTTATTTATGTGAAGGTTATTTCAGACTTTCAATTATCTGTTCATGGTTATAAAACATGGGAACCAGTACAAGTTCTTATTTCTGCGCCTAGTTCTCCGTGCTTATCACAATAGCTGCACAGACAACTGATGAAAAAAATTATTCAGAATTTATTATTGTTATTTGTTAAAACGTTCTTTAAAAGTATTAAGATAAAAGTGATAGGCCTATCGGAAGGAACAGTTAAATTAGTAGGGAAGTGTAAAAATGCAGTAAAATCAGCGCTAATTGAAGCCAATGTAGGCTACATAATTATCGTCAAACTTCGACCGTTGTGTTAGGGTGAGTTCAGGTTGACAAAGAAATGGCTGGTTTGTGGACTGTTCTCACATAAATTATAGCAGTTGTGCAGCTTTAGGTATTGTAATAGACTACAGCCTTTGATATTATAAATGTGTAATAGGCTACAGGAACTTGCTGCGCTTTGATTAAAATTTGACAAATTCATGAAGCAAATACGTGTATCGAACTATCAATTATTGATATCTAATTCTAATTGCTAATCGATTAGCTGCTGCTAATGCCAATTCTAATCGATTAGCTAGAAGACTTTGCTAATTCTAATTCTAATCGATTAGCAAATTTCAGTAGCTAATTCTAATTCTAATCGATTAGCAATTCTAGCTAATCGTACCCATCTCTGTCATACATACATATGACATTCTTTGGTTAAAGTTCAACGAGTCTTTATCGGGAAGGGTGAAACTGTGTGCCATTTGTCGGAAGTTATATAATGGTTCTCGGCTTCTCGCTGTATTTGGCAGACCCGGCAGAGGCCACGGAAAACATGAAGATCATGTGACTGCCTTGACCATGCAGTCACATGGCCAAGGCGACCATGGGTGTAGCCAGAAAAAGTTACGGAGAGAATTTTAAGATTTCGGGGGGTTTCCATTGGAAATGGTCGCAAAAGTATGGTTTTTTGTATGTTGCATGTAAAAGCATTTAAAAAACTTTCGGAAACTTATTTGAACCCGTAAAACCACCCCTAAATACGCCCATGAAGGCGACTTACTAAAAAAATAACCTCAAACGCACGAACTACTTAGCAAAACCGGCGACTAAGTCCAGCACACAAACCTTGCACCAGAGAACTTCTAACATGTTCGGAGTTACCGGTACTGAGCAAATTCTGCGTTTAAACAAAATAATCCGTCGAAATGACGGAGAAGTCGATCAGCGACCGACATGGCCGATGACATGCGCAGAAATTTATGAAAGTCAGCCAAAGATGGCATAATTATAAGACCAATATCATGCAGATTATCATAAGCATGATAGAAGCTTTAAATAACCTACTACTGTTATTTTCTGTTTCTTTACGCACCAGCATAGCATTAGGCTTATTCAAGTCAATATATGCGTGGAAAGCACGTGCATAAATAAGTCTACTTATGTCTCGTTTGTATAAACGCAATTCTGAATTTTAGAACACACAGAAAGTGAAGCCGAGACGTAAGCAGCTTTGGATGTGTAGCGTTATCCAACTTCTGGAAAAGATACCTAGACGGAACTAGATTCATCGACCGTCAGTCAAGAACCCCAGAGAGACGATCAGCCTAAAATTACGAAAATGTAGAACCGGATCTTAATCAATAGATGTATATATATATATATATTAATATATTAATGGTGACAGATAAGCTATTAGGATTAATTCCGCTTATAGAATCTGGTGAAAAGACTGTAGCTGGTGAAGTACAACGTTTGCATTATTTTATTTTCTTCAGTCTGTAGCATACAGTAGGTATATAGGCCTATTTAAAGAATGAAAATTCAAGAATGAAAAGCATTCCTGAACTGGATTATTGGAGCACAGAAATAGGCATTCAAGAACCTGCTATCTGGAAGTGTTACTGGGATGAATTAGGCCTAGTTTTGATAAAGCTGTTGTATTTTTGGTATGGGATTTGCGACAGAGATAAAATAATATTTCATGACAAAAGTGAAGTTTCTATTACGTATTATGATGTTAGTGCCTACCTTTCTTCTCAGAACACTGCTATAAAAGATAAACGCATTATTATTCGATCGGTTGATAATACATCAATCTTAATGACTTAATTTGCTTTTGAAATTTTGAGAATGGTTGTCCAAAGATGCCAAGTGAAGAACAAGATTCGATAGCCAGAAGACCAGAAAGAGATAGACAGATTGATAGAGACAGACATTCAGAGAGAGACACAGAGAGAGACACAGAGAAAGAGACAGACAGATTGATAGAGACAGACATACAGAGAGAGAGAGAGACAGAGAGAGACAGAGAGAGAGAGAGAGAGAGAGAGAGAGAGAAGGAATGATGCTGAACAATGCGTTGTCAGTATAATTATGTACGTGTCTGTAGTATTTTCAAACTGAATGTTAACTTGTTTTTGGAGTAGCCTACGTTTATGGTCAGTAGGTGTACCGCCGCAGTGGAGTACATTACAAAAAGAGGATTCAAGCTCGACAACGTAGGACTAAAGGGACATGAAAAGATTATATCATCCATAAGAGCAATTGCCTTAGCAGTCAAAGTATCGTAAAAGATACAGATGGGACATCATAGGACTCTGTTAGACAAGTTGATGTGGAAAAGGAGAATTCTACCACGATCAGTACAAAGTTCTCACATCATTTGTGGGAGAGAGTAGCGATGATTCTGAACAAGAAGGCAACGAAAGCAATGATAGATTATACCACAGGCCTGCATATTAATGGTTTCCAATTTTTTCTTCACCGTTTTAGGTGTTTTCATTGCTATTCAATTAGCTGAATTCAGACATGCAACGGTTTTTTCTCTATCACGTACGGTTTTTCCACAAGTGAAGATGAACATCCAGGAAGACCTAGCAGAGTGAAAAACGCTTATTTACAAAGAAATTAAAAATTATTACAATTAACTCAGCTGGATTTTTCATTCATTCATTTGTAAATGTTTGTCACAGGTGCCGAGAAGTCAGAAATCTTTATAATATCTTTTCTTCTTGCCTTCAAAGCTCCTTTTAGAACTTTTTCTCTTGTGCACTGCTTGCGGTTCTTCCCTATGCAACATCCAGCAGTAGTCTGCTATCATGTTAACGTTCCACTGACCCTGATACCTCCGTTCCATTTCCTTTATGTCCTGGTGGAATCTCTCTCCTTGTTCTTCACTAACAGCACCTAGATTTTCTGGGAAATAGCTGAGATGGGAGTTCAAAAAGTGGAGCTTCAAGCTCATTGAGCAGCCCAAGGCTTTCAAGTTCTTCATCATGTTTCCTACAATGTTCTCGAAGTCTGTGTCTCTATAGTTGCCAAGAAACTTCTTTACCACTTCTTTAAAGGATTGCCAAGCCGATCTCTCAATTTCTTTCATTTTGGTATCAAATATCTCGTCCCTCATGAGTTTTCGAATGTCAGGACCGACGAAAACCCCTTCTTTCAGCTTCGCTTCTGACAACCGTGGAAACTTGCTTGCAAGATACTTGAAAGTATCACCATCTTTTGGAAGGGCTTTCACAAACTGCTTCATGATGCCAAGTTTGATGTGAAGTGGAGGTAAGAGTACTTTTTTGGATCCACCAAAGATTCGAAGTGCACGTTCTTTTCTCCTACTTTTAGTGTCCTGCTTGGCCACACCTTCTCAGTCCAGTGCTTGGCTTTAGCACGGCTATCCCATTCGCAGAGGAAACAGGGGTACTTGGTGTAGCCGCCTTGTTGACCAAGGATCATAGAGATCACTTTAAGATGTGAAGCTTTAAACTTTAAGATCGCCACAGATGGTCCATTCGTATTTCTTGTAGTTCAGTTTGGTCAGGATGAAGGCTAAATTGTCATACTTCTCTTTCAAATGAACGGAATGTCCAACCGGTATAGAGGCGTATTTGTTGCCATTGTGAAGAAGGACAGCTTTTAGACTTCTTTGTGATGAGTCAATGAAGAGTCTCCAATCGTGAGCCTCATGCTGAACTCTGAACATTTCCATCAGACCGGTAACATCGGAGCAGTAAACAAGTTCACCGTCTTGAGAAAAGTAAGGCACGTAGTCTTTCGGTTTCTAAACCAACTAAAAGAAGTTCCAGGAGTCAACAAGTTCTTCTCCTGGAGCCTAGAACCTAGCAACTGAGCGGAATCTTTCGAAAGGTCCAGATCTCGAATCAAGTCGTTCAATTGTGATTGTGAAAACAGTTGGGGCTCACTGCAGTCGTGTGAAAATTCGTCATCAGAATTGTCATCTGACTCACTCCCCGATGGCCCACTCACATCGCTTAGGCTTTCTGGAGGCAATGGTATGGGAATGCCAGGTCCATGAGACACAGGGCGAAGTGCAGATTCCAGGTTCGGGTAGCAGATTTTGTCTTTGTTTTTTAAGCTGTATCCTTGTATGTTGCACGAACAAAAGTAACAGTCATCGCTGTGGTTTTGGGCTCCCTCCATATCATAGGCACTCCGAAACGAAAACATTTCACCTTACCATTAGACCACATGCGCAGTCCTTCCACGCAACTCGAACAAGCTCGATGTGGGGCCCATGCCTTGTCCTGGTCTCCAACCCTAACACCGAAGTATGCTAAATACACTTTCTCAACAAAGTTCGTGAGCTTCCGCTCTTGCTTTTTCACTAACAGTTCGCCACAGATATAACAAAACCTGTCAGGAGAATTAACACATCCTCTTGAAGCCATGACAGTCATAAATGTAGGCCTATACACCAGACTTAACCCTTTCACGTTGCTAATGTAAACACCGGACTTAACCCTTTCAGGCCGAGGTTCAATTTCACATTTATGAAAACATAACAAGAATTCTGGTATCTTCATTACTACATTATAATCAAATATATTTTTCATTATGTGCATATATTTGTAATTGTGTTTTCAATGTAAAATATCATTTCTGTGGAAAAATTGAACTTTCCGACAAAAAATCCCAATATGTGTCAAAACTGTACGTGTCAGAATTTTTACAATATTTTTCCCGAAATCACCGTGTAAAAATATATAAGAAGCACCATTTACTTTCAAGAAAAAAATTTCATCGCAGACCTGTGTTACCAGTTGATATCGCAACGATTTATGGCTGCAAGAATTTGCACCAAATTTTCCAAGACGACAGCAGCTATGGAGTAAGAAAGTGATACATTTTATGAACAACTTCAGCGATTGTTACACGGAATTCCCAGACACGCAAAGGTCGGCAGAGACAGCAATACCTGGAGAAGCACCATTGGAAAATTCGTATGGGAAGCGGAGAGAAACTCCTCCAGTTCTTACTACAAACGACTTGGAGATAACGAGCACTTTCTTTGAGCAAAAGAAACCACAAAAGAAATGGACTTGGGCATCACCCGATGGAGAGACACATAACCTGATCCACTATATAATAATAAACAAAACCTGGAGCTCATATACGATAAACTACAGATCAGTCGATGCGTAAATTGGTTAAGATCACAAGCTAGTAATAGGCAACTTGAAAATGAGACGAAGGAGAGGAAAGCGACCAACAGAGAACATCAAGTATCAACCAATCAATCAATCAATCCTTTTATTGTTTCCGGATAATAGTTTACAAGTAGTGATCCAGTATAATCATAATCACCGATCAAAAGTTTGGAAATTTAAAACAGAAAACAGACAGATCACATGATTATCTTATTAACGTTTGAGGGAAACAATCGGGTACCCAGAAGGGACTGAAGTTCCGCTTAGTTAGGGATACCCGTGTATCATGTTCGCAGAGGGATGATGGTTGAGTATACAAAAAATAAAAGGCATTGTCAGAAAAAAATGAGAAGAACTGGCTTAACTAACAACACTTAAGTATGATAGCAAGAAACTGACAGATGAGGACATCCGACAAAATACCATGACGAAATGAAGAGAAACATAAAGACTCGGGCACCTGGAATGACCCTTCCACCTGGAATGACCTCCCGCTTAAGCTCCGCTCTTTACTTGTGAGCCAACCGGCAGGGTTCTACAAGTCCCTCGAGTCTTTTTTAGTCGTGGCTGGGCTGGGAGCGCTTCTGAGTAGCTTCTTGAAGAGGCGCTATATAAATGCTCTGAATGAATGAATGAATGAACACAGAAGATATGTGGTCAAACATAGGAAAAGGAATACAGACAACAGCCAACGACATAGTTGGAAGAGCTAAGAAGAAACCGAAAGACCAGTGGATGTCAGACGAAGTATTAGAACTCGTTGTTAAAAGAACAAACATAGCAAAACAACCAACGTACACTGCAGACCAGAATCAATTTAACTGGCTCACTAGAGAAGTCAGAAGGAAACTGCAACGACAGAAAAGCAACTAAATGGAACAATAATGCAGAGAAGTTGAGGAAGGCTTCAAGATAAGTCGAATGTAAATAGTATATAAATCTATATTATAAGTCTTAGTCTGTTTACGCTGTCCTTCCGTTTGTAGGGCCTATGTATGTTTGTCCGTCATCTAAAGGCTCCGAAACGGAACGCTTTAGCGATTTAAAAATTTTACACAACATTATTACGCCACGTCATGACAGGCACTAACTCTTTTTAAATAAAAAAGTTTAACTAAAAGTTGGCAACTGATTTTGTAAATAAGTTAACTAACCTACAAATATTTAGTTAAACTTTTTCCAACTTTTTAACAAACTTTTTTCACAAGTATTTTCACAATGACAGAGGTTAAGTGAACTGCAGCCTAATAATGCAGAGCGTCAGTGACAATTTCACTTTAAAACTATGTGATGATGTTAGGTGTCCAGAAAAATTATACACTCGCATCATGATCAACGCGACTATTTTCAGCTCGCAATTTTATTTAAACGCCGATTATGGACATTTTAAATTTCCAACTTTTTCGACGAGGCTATCTTATAATAGTATGGCCATTTGTCCACGTCACGCGGCTAAATATGCAATCTTACGTCACGTCATCTAGGTCAACGCTCTGATTCGCAACCAATCACGATGACCGTTGATTTCAAATCAGAAGTGGTAACGCCCACGGCTGAATTTCAATGCAACACTTTAGGGATATGAAACTTTTAACGAACGTTTTCATTTGAATTTCTATAGATCTCAACCCAACTTTATATCAACTGAAAATTTACTTTAAATTCCGATATTTGCACATTTTAAGTTTCGATGTGGTCATAGTCTGTTTCAATGCCATTGAAATCTAGCTATGCAGGAGTATATATTGCATAGAGTTGTTATTAAACAATTTCAAGCCAGCGCGTAAATTCGCCAGAGGGACACATGACAAATCAGCACATCGTTAAATTCGAATTCACGGGCGCTGACGAAGATGTCGTTAAATTCAAATACACGGGCGTTGAGGAAAACCCGGGCGAACGCCGGGTAAAAACGTCTAGTAATAAGATAAAACTAAGTAGTGGAAATTTGAGCCCAAATTTGCATCGATCAAAGACGGAAATGGTAAAATACTGGCAGACGATGGAAGCATACAGAAACGATGGAAGGAACACTGAACAAATACTAAATGTTGACACACATAATGAGTATTAATGAGCCTACGGTTCTCACAGAATAATTGTCCATAAACAACACTGAAGAACAGCTGTGAAAACTTCTAAAAGAAGGGGTAAGAGATGCTATCAACAAAATGACAAAAAAATGAAGCACCAGACATGAATGGAACCACTACGGAACTACTTCAAGAAGGACGAAAACCAGTTGTTAAAGCTTTTCATACCCTTATTACAAAGATTCAAAAGGAAGAAATACCAGAAGACTGGGCAAAATCGACAATCGTTCCTGTATACAAAAACAAAGGAGATCCACAGGATTGCACAAATTACAGAGGAATTAGCCTACAGAACATTCAAGGAAGCTTTTTCACCAAAATGATACAAAATAGAATGAAGCAATAATATGCAGGATAGCACTTGGAGAAGAACAAATCGCATTAAGGCAAGAAAAAATTACAGCTGATCAACTATTCACACAGAGGCAGATGCTTGAAAAAGTTTTGAACACAACTAGAAAGTCTTCATCAACTTCGTAGACTTCAAACAAGTACTCGACAGCATATTGCATGATGGAATGTGGAGAGCGATGCAAAATGCAGGAAAACCAGAACAATTGATCAAACTTGTAGAAGATAATATCTTCTACAAGTTTGATCAATTGTTCTGGTAAATATTATTTATCGAAAATCATGAAATGCCAAAAACGTTGAAAAAAGATAGCAGAATGCTTTCACACGAAAACGGGAGTACAACAAGAATTTTTCTTATTCCCATACCTAATTTTAACCTAATATTTTTAGCAGTAATGTCACTCATCCTTAACAACACAAAGGCAGGAGTCAGACTAAATGGAGGGCTAGTGAATAATCTCCGATTTATTGACGACATTGGCTTCCTCACTAGAAGCAGACCAGAACAACAAGATAGCCTACTAGTAAATAGACGAAACCAGTTTAATATTCGGCCTAATATCAACGCAGAGAAAACCAAAACAATGGCAATATTATTGATTGAAAAGACCAGTCACCAATAACTATCACAATCCAAGGAGAAGGTATTCAGCAAGTAGAACAATTCGCCTATCTATGAGGTCTAATAACAGCAGATGGGATCAACGAAAAAGCTAAACAACCAAATTGGACGCACTTCACAAGATATGGAGAAGCAGAGAATTTACAAAGGAAACCAAGACAAAACTATAGGAGACGATAATTATAACCGACTTTCCAAAAGGATCGGAATGTAGGACACAAGCGAAAGCAAGATGAGAAAAGAGTTCTTACGGCAGAACTGAGCTGGCTGCGGATGATCGCAGGGATTTGAAGAACTATAGAAAATAAGAAATGATGACATAATAGGCCTGGTAGGCCTACTGCGCTTGTCTTTCGAGTGACGCTTTAGAAGTTTTGAGATTACGATTACGATATTATGTTATATCATTTCTTATGATTGTATTATGATACTACAATAATTATTACGTTGGCTTAGTCAAACAACTCTGCTAGACAAAGTCGTTCACGAAGACTCCGGTGGTTTGAACATGTAACTTATACATGTATTGCAATGTAATTCAACATTTATATAGCGCCCTTCCAACATATCTGCTCAGACGCTCTCTGCGCTAGCCTATATGAATATATGATGTTAAATGTCATTACGAATAAATATATTACATCAGTTAGCAAAACAATGCACAGTAAGCTGAAAGAGTCACCAGTGCACAGCCCACGCACACACGTTGGACCAACCAACGGATTCCTGTCGACAGCTGACAGATTGCTTGGATGTTCAGAGTCTCTTGGACCACGTTGCGTCGATAGAGTAAAGCGACGACAGGTGACAGCGTTCGCACACACGATGACGTTGCCGACGAGCAGTAGGCCTACCTCACTGGTAGAAGGTGACTGACGTCCGGCCAGCCGTCGAGGCACAACGAGTACGCAGGAGAGACTCGTCGTTTGTTGGTAGGTGGATTGAGAGCCTCGAGTGACTAACGGTCGAGGTCACTTCAATGGGCCATTATCTCCATTGATGGAGATAATGGCCCCGCTCGGTCGTCCTCCACTGAGGCGAGAACACGGCCACAGGCGGCGTACACGGTCCTTATGGCTCAGGCTTGACCGTACATCAGAAGGATGGGCTTGATGCCATCCCATGGACCAAGGCGACTTGCGAACAAAATACCTCTTAAAACGTAAAAAATCCTTGGCTAAACAGACGACTAAGTCCTGTACGCAAACCTAGCACCAGAAAACTTGAACATGTTCGAAGTTAGCCTACTGAGCAAATTCTGCATTCAGATGAAGATAACCGTCGAAATGGCCGATGACATGCGCAAAAACAACCCTACGTAGAGAGAGAATGTCAGTAGACTAAATCTCACACAGTGCACTGCATGCAAAATTCGAAGGAAAACGAAACAAAGGCAGGCGAAGACTACATTCCATGGATAGACAATATAACTGATGATATTACATCACCTGGAATAACACTAACGGCAGCAATGAACTTGGAAAATGACGGAGGACAATGGAGATAATTTATTTGTACCTATATATGCCCGCCAAATGACTGGCTGCAGGAATGGATGATGATGATGATGAAGTATTATGATGCATGACATGTAGGCTATGAGGTTAACTCCATGTATGACAGTTGAAATAGTGATATGTATGTATGTATGCATGCATTAGGGTATCCCAAGAAAAACTTTTTTTTGAAAGTCGCGGATGTCACCAGCCAAAAAGTTTCTTTTTTTGGATGATAATGTTTCGGGAAGATGACTCTTAGATAACTTTTCTTAATGTAGGCCTTATATACTGAAGGTCAAGGTCGTCCTCCACTGAGGCGAACACTGGGCCACAGGAGGTGTACACTGTCCGTATGGCTCAGGCTTGACTGTACATCAGTCAACTCACCTCAGCCAAGCACAGAAGCATGACATAATTATGAGATGGCACAAATTTTATCGGGAAGGAAGAAAGTCATAGTTTCGGGTAAGGGAAACAGGAAGTAACTTTCTAAAAGGCTAGTACGATTTAATTTCTAAATACCGGGTATGCGGAAATGATAAAAGCACCAGTTACAAGTGGTTGTAAATAACCCGTGGATGACATTTCAATGTGAAGCAACGTCGTCATAAATTCTAGCGATGAGAATGGTCATTCAAATGTTCCGACGACAAAAAAATAAAAATAGTCCTCAAACATTCTTGCTTTCCCTTTCTAAACTTGCGGTAGGCCTACATTGGTTTATTTAGTAGCTTGTTGGGTTTGTATGCTAACAATTATTGCGGTTTCGAGTCTACTCAGTCATGGACGCCCGCACATAGGGGCAAGAGGGGCACTTGCCCTCCCCTGGAAAATTGACACCTATTGTTTTAACTACTACTTTTTGGTGTTTAACAAATTTCTTCACACTAAAGCTCTAATGATACTAATGATTCACAAAGTAAAACGGAGAAATTTAACTTTTAGTAAGAATAAAAAAATTATGAAAAATACCCCTTTCTAAAATTCTTGTCTTGCATTTTTCAAGTTCTTGCTACGAAATTTAACCGTGACAATTGTGTTTAGCCCCCTCCTAAAAAAGCTGTCTGCGGGCACCCATGTACTCAGTGGACTCCGTATAATGACTCCGAGCAAGTTGTTAGCGTGCACACACTTCTATCGTGTTTGAGATCTAATTTAACTGACCGTTGGCATATACTTAGTGTAAGAAATCAATAAGTTATCCTAACTTCTAGAATCCACAGTGGCTGTTAGAAAGGGCACAAAGTTTTCGTGAGCAAAGAGAGTGCCTTGGGGAATTCCTCGAAGGCTTTGGGAATGTCCATAAAAATGGAAACAATATCGACCAAGCTCAAACGCTGACTGAGACACGTTTGAATAAAGTCAACAACATTATGTATTATTACGACACCTTTAAAACGTTTTCAACGGCCTACTTAAACGGGTATGGAATAAATTCATACCCTACTTATGAATTTTTTATAGACACCTGCGAATTAAGCTCGGAATCGACTGAGTTAGCTTAGATAATTATGCTGCTAGCATAGGTTAGTTTTGGTCCAGTTAAACGTTGCCCATACTAAACTTACTTAATACATTGTAAAACCAAACAAGCCGAGCCTTCATGGCAAATAAAATAACCATGGTCTAATGAACATGACAGGCTTGAAGGTCTACCGACTGTAACTCTGGATGTGTGCGCAATGAACCCAACAACTCTATACATTCATGTAGGCCTATTTCTTACATGGGCCGAAGTGTAGAGTTAGTATAATAGGCTGTCGCCTTATAGCATATATACATTGCAAATTGTGGTGTCCAAACGATATGACCAAAGTTAAAAATTAGTAAGCCTATTATGTGACTGCGCATACCAAATTCAAACGGCTGAACCGAATAAGCATTGTGCGAGTTCTTCTCGTAGGCCTGGCATACAGGTTTCGTGTGTAATTAGCTGGTGCGGTGGTTCCCCGCGCTAACTTTCGAAATAGGCCTACCAATAGCACGTAAACATTTTCAAGTTTTCGAATTTACGATTCCTTCCTCCTCTTCCTCATTTGCGCAAAAGGAGCTGTATTACAGTTTAATGTAGTGTCCTATGTTAGTAACATGTTCAACAAAAGGTAGTGCAACAAAAGGCACAACCACAAAGGACGCTATGTTAGTAGGATTGATAGGCTACATGCATGCATACAACAACTTGGTCTATGTCAGAGTTGATAACGCACAAAATAATAATCGTCCAATTTGCGGCTGACGAATAATCTAGATAGCTTCTTCGATGGGACCAAATTGTTGTGAGTTGCATTACTAAGCAGTTGCATATTTAATCTGCGCTACATGACTGTAGTCTATAATTGTATATGCTTCGCTTCCCTTAGGTGGGTAGGCCTAAGCTGCAATCTTTAATTTATTACCACTTTCTGTCAGCGAGTCAGCATAGCAATATGTCTGGCTGTCGGTCTGCTTGTCTGTCTGCCTGTGTCTCTCTAGCAGCTTATACACGGCTGTCTGTCTCTCTGTCTGTCTGCCTGCCTCCCGTCCCCCCATTCGCGCATGCAATCTTCAGCCTTTCTTGCTTTATACACCGTGTCTCAAAATAAACTGTGCTAAATTATTTCTGTCAGAACTTCGTCAAATTTCCACCAATTTTAATAATTTTTGGTAGGTAGATGGCAAAATGGCTGAAATTTTATGCTATACATAAATTTTCCACCTCACCTGTTAGAATTGATGTGCTTGTATGTCGCCATATTTGAATATTCGCAACGAATGTGTGTTATGTTGATATGTTGCAACAGGTGTGTAAAGAAAGTGTTGTTAAATCAATGTGTGCAATGAAATGTTAGAAAATGGTATATGTTGACATATATTTCAGTAAATGTCATGAGTGGGCAAATAAAATGACTCAATTGTTATCAGTTAGGCTTTAATGTAGTTACATATCAACAAGTAAAGCAACAAAAACTCACAAACACGTTTCCTTACGAATCTACGTGCGAATTGTCGAGCTTTGTCTAGCCAAAAAGGAAAGATGACCCCCTGTTGGATTGCTATTGTAGTGTTTTCGTTCGGCTTAAAGATACTTGAACCTGTGGAGCACACCTTTGAGGACTAATTATCATCAGCGTAATCTTTACCTTATCACATCTTACCTCATCTTAATTATTTACCTTTAAGTTAACTGACTTTACCTTCACCTACTCTTTCATACTTTGCTATACATTACTTAACCCTATTTGACATTTACGTTACCTTGCTTTGCCTTGACTTAACCTCACCAACGCTAGTGTAATGCGACATACGATATTATTGTTGGGAATTATTCGGCAAGACTATTATATCAGATGCTAATGCTATACATGATAAACTTTAATTCAGTGATCCACGATTGAACAGCTTTGTGACAGGTGTGAGAATCTGAATCCACTACAGGTCACTGGACACTGGGGGATACTACATCCCAGTGGGAATGTCTCAAACAGGTAATCGCAGGTTTCGCTTTTGCACGTGTAATACTAAAATGACAATAACAAATAATAATGACGACACCAATCACAGTGATGATGATGATGTGATGATGATGATGATGATGATGATGATAATGATGATGATTGATGATGATGATGATGATGATGATGATGATGATGATGATGATGATGATAACAATAATCTTAGCATCAGTTGGGTAGAACTTAATATTAAAAATAATAATAGTAATAATAATAATAATAGTAATAATTTTAACAATAATAATTATCAGATCTGTATATTGGGCTCTTGGATTACCGGTAGGCCTACCTGACATTGGGTGGTAGCAAGGAGGCAGTGATCGCCAATATTCATTTAATTGCGCAGGAATAAATGAATCTGGGTTTGCTATTAAACCGCAGCAAATTCGAAATCGCATGTCACAACACCAGATACCGATCGTGACCCGGCGTCTCAAGAGTTTAAGAACATGGCCTACGAGGAGATGAAGTAGGCTATTTTCGACAAGATACGCGTTTGGGTCTCCGCGGCTGTTTTCCTGTAAAATATTTTTACTGGAAATTTTCCGCAGCACGAGAAGCACTGTATTGTTGACCGAAAGCTATGAAGGCTAAAATTAATGTTCACTTAAAGTGAGATAGGCCTACTTGCTGAAAAACAGGCGCAGTTTGCGAAATTCTGTGTATACGATTCTCAGTTAGAGCTTTATCAATATGTTGCAACAGAATTAAATATTGGAACCAATTATGTTCTTAGAACTTTGAATAAGAGTTGTGATTTTCTTCTCGTGATAGAATGGAATAATAAAAGTATGAAAATTCGATTTTGTCCACTCCGTTGCTGCCAGAATGAAAGGTTCACGAATGTCAGCTTCAGAAAGAAATTGTGTTTCTTTCGCTTTTGAATGAATTTAAAGTCACATACAATGCACATGCCGTAAAACAATTGTCAAAAGTGAACCCTAATTAATTACATCCTAAAGACTATACCGTTCAACATAGAAAAACATATTCAACCCACTCTCAGTTTGAGCAAATTTAAATTCTTACAATGTAAATGTAACAATTACTTTGTCAATTATCTTGCTCATTTCATTGTTCTTGGGACAGCTCTTTCCCTCTCTCGTTCTTGATATGCTGTTTTCATTCTCTCGAGCTTGAAACTCTTTCTTTATTTGTTCGTCTTTCACCATAGTTGACTCTTATTTCTCTCCTTTGCATACTTTTTCTTCATTAACGACTTTAGGATATCCCTTGTGACCTTAATTAAATATGTTGTCGACTAATTCTTTTTATTTCTTAACAGTTGCCATAGTGACGCAATCAGAGAGTACATCAAGAGTATCACAGTGCTGTCCTAAGTCGAAGAAGTGGTCGCGTCGGGGTCACCAAATGTTGCTAATTCGTTTAAAAATAATCAGCAACAAAACCAAATTTTCAGATTTAAAACTTTACAATGTTTACTTACAGCTTGCTATTATAAGGAACCTTTCTTAGTCATAATTTACCATGACTGTCAGACATACGGGCGTAACTTTTGACTTTGCCCCACAAGGTGGTGGTGATCAACCCTGTCCTCCCACCCTTTCCCTTCTTTCCATTTCCTTCTGGCCCCCTCCTCCGTCCTTCCCTTTCTCCTATATACAAATTTAGTATGTTTCCTACGCCACCCGTAGATAACAAAGTATATGTTTACATTCTGTTTCACAACAGAACGTTGACATTGAAACGTCAGAAGTTTCCAAGTATTCATTCATTCATTCACTCTGGAGATTTAGGCGCTGAAGCGCCCCTTCGAAATCGCCACTGGGCAAGTTGTTAGTACAAGCTACTATAATTGCGTCTCAGATTCAGTTTTACTGACCAGAGTCAGTTTTACTGACCGTGGGGCATGGGAACATTTTAAGGGGAATAAATAAATAAACTTCTGGGATTCTCCAGTGGCTGTAGGAAAGGGCACTATAATTTGTTGTGCGTGAAGAGTGCAACTGGGAGGCAAGCATCGTTGGCCTTGAGAAGGTCAACGTTTCTGAATTAAATCTGATATCGATAAACGGTTGGCGAAGGTTCGGTTTGGACTAGTCGCGTGACCTTTACTAAACAAACTTAGCATATCCAAACGTAAGCCGAGCCTCCCCTTGGTAGCTAAATTGACAGGGCCTGCTTAGCATGAAAGTCTTTCGCTAGAGTGCCTACCTGCTACAACTATGTATATTATGTTCAATAAGCCAAACGGTTTTATAATATATTTTGCATAGGCCTACCTGTAGATTTCGTGTAATAGACTGTCGTAATCGTACGCCTTTTACAAAGGAGATCGTAGTGTTAAGACGCTATGGCTAAAGTCAAAAACAGAATATAGCTGATGGTTTCTTTGAAAGCGAAACTGCTGCACCAAATGGAGATTGTCCAAGTTCTTATTGTCTGCAGGATTACTTTGTTACTATATTATAGCGCGTTAGAAATTTTTTGAGTTTACGACTACGTATAATTAAAATTTAAGATGCCTTCTTCCTTTTCCTCATTAGTGCAGACAGATTTGCATTACAGTGTAGTGTGAGGATAAAAACAGGTGTTATATTAAGAGTCCTGATACAAGCATGCATACATAAATAGACCTACTACAAATTGACCCATGATGGCGATGAATAAAGACAGCTAATAATCGACCCTGTTGAAATTGAACGATATAATAGCCTAACCTAATTTTCGTGAGGCGCATCACTAAACCGTTGTTCTGCTCTCAATGCGCCACTTCTTTTAAAGTCGGCCAGTTTCGATCTTTAAACTAGGCCCTATTAATAGTTTCTGTCAGCGATTTTTACATCCGTAGTGGATCCGTTCACGCCCCGGACGTGAGCGGAATCCAAGCAACTACATTCACGCCCGTCTCGCTATTGGCTTAAGCCTATCACGTGAACTTGCTAACTTACATGGGGACTTACATGGCGGACATCTTGAGGGTCGTTTTGAGTCAGGTTCGGCGTCGTGAAGGTCGGTTAGGGTCAGGTTAGGCGCCGTGAGGTCGGATAGGGTCAGGGTTAGGGTTAGTGTCGTCATTAGAAAACAGTCAGCAATCTTCCTCCGCATTTGGGAGTGTTTATCGGTCGGCTCCTTTCACGTCCACAAAATCATAATGACATGCATTGGCCAATTGAGTGGCGGGCGTGATTCGAGTCCTGTGTATAGAGTCACGTCGAGCGTGACTCTATTCACGACTTGTTACATCAGCATGGCACTATGTCAAGCTGTCGGTCTGCGTGTATGTCTGCCTGTCTCTGTATCTGCTTCTATGCATAATTATTCATATGGTCTGTCTGACTGCCTGTCTGATTGGGTGCCTACCTGCATGCCTGTCCCGTTCGCCCAGTAGTCTCCAGAGTTTTCTTCCTTCCTTCCTTCATGAAAACGGTAGACCTTTGTTCAAAATAACCTGGTTCTGTCAATGTGTAGATCTACAAGTATATGAGGAGCATACTGTGGGCTATCCCTAACTTCATACAGTCACCTCTTAGGCCCTTTTAATTGACTTCTGTCGTCCATTGATGTCGAATGTGGCGCACGACTGACTTGCCACGCATATTTAGGCTACTCAAACCGTTGAAATAGTTCCTGGTCTACGATTGTTGGATATACACGAATAGCCTACAAGGTAATGCACGTATTAATCTAAAATTAGTTGAGATCGTATTGTTTTGATTGTATTCTATTGATAGATTTATAAAGCGCTTCCCACAGTGAAACCAATCAGAGATAATATTATGGCGACTTCGGATTTAGGCCTAAGATTCGTCTATACGCCGTGTTGCTGTTTATTATTACATTTACAACAATGTTCCTGACGGCTTGTGTCCATCGCACGCTCTTCTAAATTTTATTTGTAACGTTCTAAAGACTGATTTCATCCAGTTAGTGCAACTTGTTGCAAGCGATCATTACTGTAGGAAATAGAAAACCAATCAGATTGAAAATTTCAAAGGCTGCATTAATGAGTGAGAGAATCGACCTGTGCTATGATCTGGCCAATGACTTCACGGAAGTCTGTTGGATAACGTTGAGCTATTAAGTGGAATGTTCATAGGATCTATCTTTTGGCCAACCTCCCTCGCAACGGTTTGCCAGAGAAGTTAGAATCGACACATAGTTCACCTACCCATTAAAGTCTTCCTTGATTCGTTCTCCTTCTGGGTTCACATTTTATCTTGTACGACAGTACATAAATGGAGTTGCTGAATCCGTTTAGTCATCGTACCATAAGTGAACCAGTGAAGAACAGATCTTGAATTCGTTTGTTCAAACCTCAAGCAGCGAAGCTAAGCAGCGTAAAATTGGTTAGGCTAATTTTGGTACCTTTTGTTAGCGGATCATAAAACTTTACAATAATATTTGTGCTGCCTAAATGTTGAAAGGAGTCATGACAATTAGTTCAGAAATGATTCTGAATGCAGAAAAAGTGCAACTGAAGTCTAACGGTCAAAAGAAACTATGTATAGGACACGTAATGCTAGGCCTATATTATTATTATTGTAATGTAAATTTCCGAAGTTTTTCAGCGCCTCACAAATTTCACATCAGGGAGACCAGCTTAACCATCAGCGCTATATCGTATCGTATCGTATCGTATCTGAGAATTTGTAAAGCGCCTCTTACAGTACTAGCTATTTAGAGGCGCTCTCAGCGTGACAGCCCGGGGAAATAAGAAAGTTTTCAGGCAACGAAGGGATGAAGGTGGGACCCCAACTAAAATCTTACTACGGATTGAGCCTTGAGGGTGGGAGGTCATTCCACATAGAAGGCCCCACGATGGCGAAGGCACGGTGCTGGGCGTGACAGTCCTTGCCCGAGGAACTAGGAGATCAAGTCGATTCGCAGAGCGTAGAGGGCGGGAAGAGACAGCAGATAGGCCTAGAGGTTATAGGCCTAGAGGCGCATTTAGTCACAAAGATATTTAGGAGCTAGGCCCAGTTGAGTTCTTAAGACTAAGAGCAGTACCTTGTATACGAGAGTCAACGGGGAGCCAGTGTAGGACATCAGTCATGTAGTTGGAGATGTGAGAGTAGCGACTAGCGAGGGAGACGGGCGATGAGCCTGGCTGCCGAGTTCATAACCGACTGAAGGGAGGATATGCTTGCCTTGGGAAGCCCAGCTAATAGTAAATTGCAGTAGTCAATGCGACAGCAGATGAAAGCATGGACTACGGTTGTAAACACAGAAGATGAAACAGATCTTCTGATGGCTCTCAGACGCCTCAGATGATAGTAACATGAGCGCGTCAAGTGCATAAGGTGCTCGCAGAACGACAGGGTGCTATCAAGGGTGACACCCAAGTCTCGGACACTGGATGAATATGTGAAATCAGGATACATTGACTTCAGAAGTGGGAGGTCAAGTTTAAGGTGCTGCAGCTTGGTTCCAAACCAGATCAATTGAGTTTTAGAGTTTTAGAGGAGTTAAGATATCAAATGAAGCCACGTCGTTTGGTCCATTTCGGTCACAGGTGAGAATCCAGGGAGGTTAGGCCGAGCAGAGAGCATGGTGATACGCTGGGGATCGTTGCTGATGGTGGACGTGGAGTGGCACAGGAGTAGAATCAAGATAGGGTAGGTTGTAGAGTTCGTCATTCGTGAATAGAAAGCTGCAGGAGAAAGGGCAATCGCAATCGTAATCTCGAGATTTCTATAGCGCCCCAAAAGCCAAGTCGCGGGGACCAGCTTATTCACAGGCGCTCAGTCTGACCCTTTGCATCTTGACCGGGAACCTATTTTTACCCCTCTGTCTATCGAGTTTGTTTAGACAGAGGGCTCAAAATAGGTTCCATGTTAAGATTCAAAGTCAGTGGAGTGAGTTAAGGACAGGAGTTATGTGATGATGTTTGGGGTTTGAGTGACGGCCCGCAGTGGAGAGGTCAAATTGGCAGACGAGATGGGGATAAGCGAACTGACAAAGATCTATTGCGAGTTCGCTCCAAAGAGCCGGTGAAGCATTGACTAAGAAGCGGTTGCAAAATGTCAGAGAAGACGAGACTGGAGGCCGAGGTAAAGAAAGATGGGATGAGGAACAGTACATCGGAATGTTTGGATAGTGAATAGCTTGTGAATGCAAGATGGTTGAGAGGTTTGACGGGCAGGTTAGAGATACGATTTTATAATAGATATACGCTAGGGGACTGGTATTTTAAACTTCTTCATTTTGTTGAGAACAACGATAATCTGTTCTTGCAGACAGATGGGCATCTGTTCTTCTGTGTTTTTAAATTCATATCTAGTTAAACTAGTCAGTTCGGCCAAACCTCCCTGGATTCTGACCTGTTCATAAATGTCGGTTGACTTTTTAGTAGAATTTCGTTCTTTACGTTATGTTTGACATTTAAATACACCACAGCTAAAACAGGCTATTGTCTTATAAGCACTCTTAAATGATAATGTCCCCTAAGAACCAATGAATAATGAATGTTAAATGGATTGATATTTAACACAAGTTAAACAACCATACTGTTGAGTCAGAACTTGGCCTATGCCATAGAAAGTTAAAAGACTGTATACGTTGAGAATGTGTTTCAGTCATGTTTTATAGAAGCTATTATACCTAAACTGTTTCAGAGAGAAAAAGCTGTTTCTTTTAAAAGCCATTATTGGATTCAGCATTCAAATCACTGGTAACACATCATAAGATAACATAAAAATACGAATCAGTGATAACTAGTTTTGTCTTTTCTAGCACATTTTACAAGAGGAAAACGTCATCAAGATCAAACTGGATTATGAAATAACAGAAGCAGAAAGATATTGACAAAAGCTAAAATGATGTGGTACATTTCGTTCAGCTGCATAGCATGGCTGATAGCTTCTTTATTTTATGGTGAGGTTTCAACATGCACATTTGTACCAACTTTTACTCTGTTTATAACAGACTCTCAGTCTATTATATCTACTGGTCTACACGTATACATCTCGATTTTTGTCACATTTGAGAAAATATACATTTTGTTCAATCTATAGCCTATCCAAAACGAAAAAGAATCGAGCGAACCGAATGGCTTACATTGTAGGCCAACACGTTTTACTCCTATGACTCGGTGCACAATTTCTTTAAAGAATCTATACTCTTTTTCCAGATTCAATTATTTGCTTTTTTACTGCATACAATTTAAACTTATCAGTAGGTAGCAACGCTGTCTATATGATAAATTTGATCATAATGTGATCGTCGTCCCGCTCACTTCGTCGATCGATGCGCGATTGAGGCAAGCCCTGAGTGACAAGCTATGAGTTTGAACTGTTAGGGACATTGCTTTTCGTAACCTCAGCACAGGAGGGCAGGTAGCCAGTCTTCTCCCTTGCTGGCTGATCTTACCGCAAACGAGTGCGGTCATTGTGGCCTACTCATCGTAGCCGACTAGGCAGGGAGCAAAGGTGGAGAAGAAATCTCGAAAAAAATTCTACCCTTATGAGGAATAGAAACGTGAACCCCCAACTGTTAGACTACAGACAATCTACAATGCTAACCACTAAACACACCCAGAAATAATAAAAAGTAACTTATCTTTAGGCTAATTCTTCTTGATCTTGATGTCATCGTCATTATTCAGTGATCATCTTTAAACTCAGATAAAATGTTTATTGCATGCTTTTGGCATCTTTGATCGTGACCATGATCTGTTAAGTGTTAGCCTAATCTCGGCCTCATAGTACTTTGCTTCTTTAACATCACAGATGTTCAAGAATTTTTTAAACAATGTCATTTTATGTGTTTTAGGAGGAAGTTGTTGCTTGGTTACTCCATCTGCTGTTGCAGTTATTGCTGGCGATAGAGTCTCGCTTACGTGCACAAGCGCTAATTCAATTGTTGGTTGGAAACGGGGAAGCGATTATAACAGTGCCTCAATCGTTTACCAAGCTCCTGTCTATGGTCCAAATAACTCAATACAAGAACCAAGAATAGTAGTCGATGGATATTTGGTGGATGACTCAGTTTATAGACAAGTGATTCTTATTATGAACAATGCATCTACAGTACAAGCTGACCGTTATTACTGTTCCTGTTATCCTTCATCGTTTGCTGCAAGTGTTACTGTGTTGGGTAAGTGAAAACTTCAGCTGCAAGTATACTGGTGTTGACATCCATGAGTTAAACATAGCTTCTTAAATAATATTAGACAGATATTTTGAGATGTCTGAAATATATAGCCTTCAAATCAAATATCTTAATCACATGTCAGTTCGTCGTGACATTATCCTTGATCCGCAAGAAGTTATCGCTGAACTGACACGGCAGCCAAGACGCATGCGTTTTGTAATTTAGGAACATTAGGGACAACCTGTAATCAGATCACCAGATGGTAGTTTGATGTTTTTGATCAGGGGTCTCCAAAGTACGGCCCGCGGGCCACATCCGGCCCGCTAAGGCCTTTAATCTGGCCCGCGGAACTCTCCTTGAAGAAACAAACTAAATTGGGAAAATTGAAAATTTTAACGCCGCTGTACTCTGACATGCATATTGCCAAAATCCAAGTCGCTGTTTGTATGGCACTGTGCCTGATATGCAATGACACCATTGCAGTGCTTAAAGAGTACAATATTCTGAGACATTACGAATCGAAGCATTCATCGCATTACTCACAATTCACTGGACAGCTGCGCACAAAGAATTTTTTTCTTAGGAGTTTTGGCCCGTTGAGCTTTAGAAAGTCAGCAATGTGGCCCCCCCCTCCGCTGGAAAACTTTGGAGACCCCTTTTTTATCATAGCAGCCTGCTGGGGCTGCCATTTTGGACAGACTGAGCCATTAGTTTTGAAGTTCTTATTTCCATGTGACATACTACAGTAGATTAGATTATTACAATACAATTCCATTCGCCCATTTGTAAAATTGATGTTCTGGAATTGTTTAGTACTGTAACGGGGCCTGGCCGGAGTGTAAGGAATGCTCGCCAGGTAAGGCCCTTGCCGTCTGCAAGAGACGCAGGTAATCCTGGCAACGGCGGTCCCAAATTATTCAATGAAAGAAATCAACAGAGGCCGCTTTCTTATAGTTTCGCTAAAACGTGCTATATATTTTCAGGAATCCAGCTTCTAATTACTGACAAGATTATTTTCATCAATCCAACTTCTATTGAATCGAAAGTTAGTTTCATCCATGCAACCAGCTTGGTATCCAGCTTGTAGCCTATTTACGGAGAAAATTATTTTAATCAATCCAGCTTCAATCTATTTCAACACAGGAATGTTTTCATCAATCCCACTTCCATTTAAGGAAGGAGTTTTTTTTCATCAATCCAGCTTCGATTTAGCGATACAGTTTTTTTCATCAACCCAGCTTTCATTTTAAAGTGACAATATCAAATAACTGTGTAGGCTTCTTTCAGGTTTACGTTCAAAACCGCGATCACAAAACAGCGATCGTCAAAACCGCGATCACAAAATAGCGATGCACAAAACAGCGACTGCATAAAATAGCGATCATCAAAACAGCGAATTTTTGTGCATCGCTATTTTGTGATCGCGGTTTTGACGATCGCGGTTTTGTGATCGCGGTTTTGAACGTAGACCTTCTTTCATTGAATAATTTGGGACCGCCGTTGCCAGGATTACCGAGACGCAATGTTCAACAAAATAATATTCTTTATTGAAATCAAAAGAACGAGCCGGTCTGGGCTCTTAGCAAAGAAACGACAATAGTAGAAATGTATGTCCGATGACGTAATGTCCATTTGAAATACAGTCCGTAAATCCTCGATGACGAATGACGATCACTTAGGTTTCACAGTTTTTCCGATCTCAGAACTAGCGACGTTTCCCTGACGATTTCGCACTCCATACGACGACGAGAACTTTACGACAGTGACGACACACTCTGTATCATCGCAACGACGACACCGACTCTCGTGTCTCGGACGTGTTCTTTCCGATCGTTTCCGACGATGAAGATTACTCAACAGTACTGTCCGACGACAGATCAGTTCTCGACGGTATACTACCGACGATTTACTACGACAGACTACTATCGATGATTCAGTAACTGTCCGATTAACATCATTAACTGCTCGACGATTCACCAAAAACAACGGTTTGACGATGATTGCCGTACGCGTCGAATCTGTACTACTCTACCGTCTGTAACACGTATCACCTCTGTGTTCGACCTCGTCTTTTTGAGCGTGTTATCTACAACTGCACTGCACGTCGAAGAAAGCCGCTGATTCTTTGAGAAGCTCCTCCGTGTTGCGTTCTCTCTTTAGTCTTTATAGTTTCGTCTATCGATGACGTCACAGCGGGACAAGGCGAGTAGGCGACGGGACAAGCAGAAGAGGGAATATGGCACTTAACCCTTTGGTTTTACTGAATATGCGAATGGGCAGAATTGGATATTGATTAATGTGTTCATTGAATAGGCTGGAATATTATCCTGCACGCAAATTACACGCCGAAGAGATTAATAAAATGGAGAAATGTCTAAGCGCACAGAATTCTAAGAATTAATGTTATTCACTGGTTGTGAAATACCAGATTGTATAAACTCAATTTTTGAGGGATTATAAAGCAGTTAATTTTTTTGCTATCCAAGACTTCACTCAGTTAAAAACCTCAGGTAATAGATTAAGAGAACTGAAAGATCAGGAGTAGTGAAAGGAAACAACATCGTTGAGTCAAAGAACAATGAATTCAAAGAACTGTCATTATTTAAATAAATTGCTCCTTAAATAATTAAACAATCAAATGCAGCAAGTTTGCCTCTTGTAATCAATGCAGCCAGTTTTACAGATGTAATTTATGTAACAAAGCATGTGTAAATTCGAAATCAGTCCTACTCATATCGTACGAGTTGGAATTAAATGTAATCATTAACTATGCCCTAATCATAATTCAATAAATTATTATTGAAGCTTTACAGATTTGTACAATGATCCTAGATTTCGACAGAGCATTCTTATCAATCAATCAATCAATGAATACTTTATTGTTCACCAAACAATTCACAATCAGCAATTAGACAGGCAAGACAATCCAGTGACAATGGGAAGACCCAAAGGAACAACAGGTTCCGCTAACAGGGTCGCCCTAATACTAGCAGGCATTACTCAAACATGCTTTACAATTGGTTTACAAGGTTTACAATTGGTCGTAGTACACAGGTTAATGTCTTTTTTATTTCCTTTGAAAGTCATAAGCTTGTATGAACACAATTAACACAATTAAAAAACATAGTAAACATAAAGACGCAGTCTGTTTCTGCAGACGAGATCAGTGCACCAAGCACACAATTTCTTACAATAAAACACAATTTGACATGAATAAGACTATAGGTTATCTAATTAAGTTCAGCCATATAATACGTCTTTAGATTATGTTTAAACAGATATAGCGTTGGGATGCGAGTGAGTTCATTTGGCAAGGAATTCCACAGTACCGGTCCATAGATTCTAATGCTATGTTGCCTAATTTTAGTACGCATACTGCACTGATGATACTTTTTAGAAGAACGTGTTTGATGGTCATGAATTTCAGAATTTTTACAGAACCATCGGTTAAAGCTTTCAGGTATTAAATTCATGTGGCATTTGTACATAAATAGCCCCACTTGCAATTTGTTAATGCTTTCAAATGGCAATATTCCCAGATTCAGAAATAGGCTTTTGGTATGTGCTCTAAAAGGTGCATTACACAAGATTCTTATAGCCCGTTTCTGGAGTGTTGACAGGCAAGCTAACCGAGTCCGATAAGTGGATGCCCATATAAGATTACAATATGAGAGGTAAGGGTGTATTAGCGAATAGTATAATTGTACAAGTATGTATCGTGGCAGGAGATGCCGGATACGGCAAATAATGCCAATGTTTTTAGCCACCTTTGTCGAAATGTTGGTTATATGGTCTTTCCAGGATAAGAGTTCGTCTATGTGGACCCCTAAAAATTTAACTGAGGCCACTCTATTTATACATTGCTTATCAATATCTATAGTAATTTTATCGTCATAATTGGGAGCTATTTTTCTCTTCGAGCAGAAGAGGATGTAGTTAGTTTTCTCAAGGTTTAAGGATAGCTTGTTCGCTTTAAACCAATCACCCACCTTCACCAATTCAGAGTTTAACTTATTGACTAGTTCAACTAAAGAGCTGTCGGACATGAACACATTAGTGTCATCAGCAAACATAATGAACCAGAGTAATGGTGAAGCGTTCGCAATATCATTAACATACATCAAAAATAGCAACGGGCCTAATATAGATCCCTGAGGGACGCCACATTTAATGTCTAGCATGTGTGAAATCTGACCATTGTATGCGACGCATTGCTTTCTGCCCCTTAGAACTGATAGTCTCTAATCCAATCTAGACATATACCCCTTATGCCGTAGTTTTCCAGTTTTTTAATTAAAATTTCATGATTCACTGTGTCAAACGCTTTCGACAAGTCGAAAAAGACACCTATGGAGAAATAATTACTGTCTCTAGCCTCAGAGATCTTGTCATACATTTCCATGACAGCCATGTAGGTAGAGTAGCCTTTTCTAAAACCATACTGGCCTTTGTATAGAATGTTCTTTGCAGACACATATGCCATTATTCTTCCGTGCATAATTTTTTCAAAAAATTTAGAGAAATATGGGAGCACCGATATTGGTCTATAATTGCCTAATATTTTCTTGTCGCCGTTTTTAAAGATTGGAGTTATTTTTGCGATTTTTAGGTTTTCTGGAACTACACCTGAGGAAATAGAGCAGTTTATTATCTCTGCTAGAGGAAGCGAGATGGCTTCTATTGAGGCCTTGGCAATTTTGGGGTCAATTCCGTCCAGTCCCATACTGTGGGTCGTATTGAGCTCCTTGGCTATCGTTATTATCTCAGATGGAGATGTTAACCCAATGCCTATGGAGGATACCATAGGAGTTTTTAGGAAATCAGAGAACAAAGCGTCAGTTGGGGTTATTTTCGCAGCTAGTTTAGGTCCAATCTCTGTGAAAAATTCGTTGAATTTATTAGCTATAAGGTTTTTGTCTTTACTTTCCATGTCATCAATAAAGAAGGTATCTGGCATAACAGTGGATCCATTACCATGCAGGAGTAGTTTGATAACGCGCCATGTTTTATTCAAGTCATTTTCACATTCAAAGATTTTCCTTGCATAATATTGTCTCTCTGCTGCTTTGCAAGTTTTTTTGAATATGTTTCTATACTTTACAAGCTTTGTTCTATTTTCCACCGAGGGACTTTTTATATACTTTTTATATAGACGTGATTTCCTTCTGCAGGATTTCAACAAGGCAATGGTCATCCAAGGCTGTTTAATTTCATCTCGTCTACTAGACGAGTAAGTTTTCATTGGAAAGGATTGCTCATAAAGTAGTTTGTATTTATCCATGAATACGGTATATGCTAAATTTGCGTTTCCCTGGTCACAAGCCTTATGAACACCCGTCCAGTCTTCGGCGCGCAATAAATCATTAAATGTACTTTGTGTTAGGGGATTAACTATTCTTTTCACATGAGTAGGAGTTACTTTTATACTAGTCCGATCAGTGTTAGTCACCACATAAATAGGCAGATGGTCAGACATATCTTCGGTTAGTATGGCGGAGTCAATGTTATCTGTCAGTGCATTGGTGAAAATATTGTCAATTAGGGTGGCAGTGTCTTGGGTGATCCTAGTTGGTCTTAAGATAGTTGGTATAAAGCGATGTGAGGTAAGTAGGTTGAAGAACGTGCGAGTGGGAGCGTGTGAGTCGACTTTAAGGAGGTCTATGTTGTAATCACCCGCCAAGAAAATATCAACCCTTAGACGGGATAAGTGAGTTAGTAATATGTCCAGCTCCTGGTTAAACAGGTTCAAGTCGCTTCCAGGGGGCCTATAAATTACACCTAAGGTTCGATCCTTCCCTGTTTGGTGCTTAAGTTTAACAAATAAACTTTCATAAGCGCCAGTTTTTGCCACCGCCCAATTAGTTTCAAGTACTTGGAATTCCCACCCATTCCTGATAAAAAAGCCTACCCCACCTCCTTTCCCCTCAGTTCTGCAACTGTGTACAAAAGCGTATCCCGGCATATGTATGCAGTTAGCTGTATCCTCTTGCAGCCAAGTTTCCGTTAAAGCCAGAACAGTGGGCTGGACTATGGATAATAGAACATTTAATTCAGACATCTTGTATAGCAAACTCCTACAGTTTATATGCAGCATCGTGAAGGATTGGTCAACATGTTCAAACTTTGTACGAATTTCCTCTGCACACACGTAATTGCTAGAGCATAGCTTTACACTATTATAATAGTTGATGTCAGGGTAAATGTCAGAGTTGTTGGTAGCAAAGGAGTTCTCATAATATTCATCAACTGGGTTAAAGACCTGTTCCCACAGTGCACTCGAGCCAACAACATTGTTAGGATGGGTCGCTATCTGCACTTAGGCATACAGCTTCTACGGGCTTTAATGCATTTTCCAATTATGCAACTTATTGTAACGAATACCTTCAAATGGCTTATGGCTCTGCAAAGTAACCCAGGGTACATGGTGTGGTGCTTGAACTTGCTGCACTCTATGATAAAGTTTTAAAATCAGAATAAATTAATTTTGCTGTAGTCTCAAAGCCGACTTTTTCTACTACAAGTCAGATAACTGACGGAGGACCAGTCAAAATTACGTGCAGTATATCATTCAATGGAACAGCAGATGCTTCACTAACAATTACAGATATCTCTGGGACAAAAGTTGCAGAAAAAAGTGAACGTGGTACTTATCCTTCTAATTCAAAAGATCTGCACGTCATCAATCTGGATTACAATACCACAGCCAATCCAAGTGATAATCAGACATATTTCTGCCAAATCAATTTGACTGATAACTCCAGAACTATTTATTCTGAACAACTGGCAACTTCGGTGTCCGGTAAGTTACTAGTCTTCCATTGGTTACAGTTCTACCACTGTCATAGTACCGGTAATCATAGTTTGTTGAAGCCTAGCTCCATTGTTCAATAGACCAGAGAAACCAAAGACAGGATATGGTGTGTAAGCAAGTTCATACATATAAATCTTGAGTTCAGACGTGAATGACATTGAAGCTTATTCTGTGCAGAAAACTACTAATCGTAGAACAGACAGTTTTTTCTTGCCATGTTAATGTTAATATCTACTGTTTCCAAGGTGTTTTCACTGCATGATTCTGCAAGGTCTCCAAAATTGGAGCTATTCAGTCATTTCCGTGACTTCTGGCCGCAAATCGATTAAGCCAAATATCGCACAGCAATGGATGATAAAGATGCAGCACAGCATGTCACAGAAATTCGAGACGATGTGATCACGTTCGCATTGCAGCAACTGAGTACCGAAAACCACAGAGACGACTACAAAGAGCTACTAGAACTAACAGTCATTTTTCTAGGTGGAATTCCACCGAAAGGAATAAAGTTCAGGTACCCAAGGGCATTTCACCGCGCGCGTTGGATGGCACGTGCGATCTATGCGATCAAGATGTGGCTTTTTAGGGATCAGTTTCCCATTCAACAACGCCAGAGCTAAGAGAGGGCATCTCGACAATCCTACTCTCAAAAGGTGTGGAATCATTTACTTCGAGTGTCCCGTTTTGTGATAACAACTTACGTGAAGTACTGGTTCACCTGTACGTCACCCGCTGAAGCCCCAAGGAACGATCTTCCATCCAATCCATACGTACCCTGACAAGGAAGTCTCACAGGTAGCCCTAACAGCTTTTTGCCCGACGCCTTTGGTATCTGTCGGAGACCCCGGTAGGCCTCAGCCTTTTTGATGAAGTACTGGTCACCTTCGACGAAAAACAGCGCATGGTCTACAGCATACGAAACAATCAGGGATCCGATGAACCTCCAAAGAGACTTCCTCCAACACATAATCCACCTACAAAAGCACTTAACGATTTCTTCACCACTTCTACCACCAAAATATTCCAGATCCTCGGATTGGATGACTCTTTTCTTGATCGAGACCCGCAACAATGGGAGTCAGAACAATCATACAGTGAGGCAAAAAATATCATATCCGCCCTAAAAGTGACGAACTATTTGGCGGAGAAAGGAGTGGCTCTCATGCAGTCCTTCAATGAAGCTCTGGTCCGAAATGAGGAAGAAAAACAGTTTGTTCTGCAAATGGTGGAGTACCATCGAAACAAGTTCCCAAAAGCACTAAAGAGAATAAAGAAATGACAAATAACTGACGTTTTGCGTTTGCCTTATATTTTATGTTTAAGTGTTAAAAGTTGTTTGGATCTTCGAAAATGACAATGTATTACATTGCTTTCTAAGTGATTAATCTTCCGGGGCTTTGCGCCAGTTCTAAATCTATTCCGATTTTTGTCTAATTTGGCAAATGACAATTTTCCTCAAAGTGGAACACAAAAACAACAAGGCCGATATTAATTTTGAAACTTCAATTTTTAAACACACCCTAATGCATCCGCTGTGAATAGTTTAATAACTGCATTTTTAGGAGTTGATAATGTCCCAATTTTAAATACACTTTTGCTCAAGAGTTAAGAAAATGACATTTTACAAAGTGCTGGTCATAACTGATTGATTATCTTGCAGCCTTCATTTTAATTTTAATTATTATAATTTTAGAAAATAATTATGTTAACAGCTTGCCTGTGTGATGGTCTTCAAGCTGTGTTCCGGTGTTATTGTAGTTTTTAATAGGCCTACTGTTGGTAAAAAAGGATTTATTTATATTTCAGTTACTGTTGAGGGACCCCCAACTCCATTACCAGATACACGTAAGTGCTTTTTGAACCAACCTGTAATTATGAAATTGTTCATCTTTTATTGTCTAAATAAATGAACAGAATGCTTTCAACCCTGATCATCGTGGTGGTGGTGGTGGTGGTGGTGGTGGTGGTGGTGGTGGTGGTGGTGGTGGTGGTGGTGGTGGTGGTGGTGGTGGTGGTGGTGGTGGTGGTGGTGGTGGTGGTGGTGGTGGTGGTGGTGGTGGTGGTGGTGGTGGTGGTGGTGGTGGTGGTGGTGGTGGTGGTGGTGGTGGTGGTGGTGGTGGTGGTGGTGGTGGTGGTGGTGGTGGTGGTGGTGGTGGTGGTGGTGGTGGTGGTGGTGGTGGTGGTGGTGGTGGTGGTGGTGGTGGTGGTGGTGGTGGTGGTGGTGGTGGTGATGATGATTATGATGACGACGACGACGACGACGACGACGATGATGATGATGATGATGATGATGATGAAGATGATGATGATGATGATGATGTAGAGTTTCTTTCGAAGTTGCGCCACAATTACAGTTACAACTATTTGTTATATCTGCGCATGTCTGTGGTCATGTTGTTTGCTTATCGTGATATTTCGGCAGCACATCAACTTCAAAGTCTTATCGATAACCTTCAACTCCCTACAATACCTCCAACCCAAGTTTCTCTTCGTGAGCTCTTCACCATCCGCCTAGCCACCCAGCCTACCCGATCCTCCTCCTCACTTTCTCCCGTTCCCCAGTCACTACAGGCCTCAAGTTCTCCAACCGATCCATAAATTATGCCATACTGCACCTAAGTGCTAATTCTGAAGAAATATCGACTGAAATTCACATGGATAGTGTTACCTTGCACATTGAATATACCTGCCTATCTGAACATGGGAGTGCTTGGTAGACTAGTGGTTATCGTGCTGGATTGTCAACTGAGAGGTTGGGAGTTCAATTTCAAGCCAGGACAGAAATTTATATCGAGATATCTGCTCCATCTATCTGTGCCTCCGGACCGACTCAGCTATATAAGGCTGACCATACGATGTCGGTGGGAAGTTGAGACAGCCTGGAAAGGACTACACCCGTCCTCACATGGCTAAGAAAATGAAGTTGCTAACACTTGACGTCGTTACGGCTCTTCTTCTTCTTCTAGATATGTACACAGAACCTTTCAGGTACCCTTCAGGATTGGTAATAGTTTGATTGTGTAATAAACGATTACAAAGCTTTGAAGAAAATTGAATGCTACATGTAATTCCATTTTCAGAGACGATCAGTGTAAGCAAAACTGCGTTGATAGTAGGACTTGTGGTTGGACTTGGAGGATCCATCGTTATTCTCGTAATAATTGCATTAGCAGTCATATTCTGCAGAAGAAAGAAACGCCGTGAGTATTTAAGTGTTATCAGGACTCGTTATTGCAGGGCATTCAGAGATCCTGAGTGGCCGAGTGGGTTGGTAGCCCGCTCGTCACGCCGGCGGCCCGGGTTCGATTCCGGGTCGGTCGGTTTATCAGAGATTAATTTCTCGGATCTTTACTGCGGGTGGCTCGGTCGCATTATAAACGTGGAGTACAATATAATACAATACAATACAACACAATACAACTGGGGCGCGTAGGTATAGGGGTATGTTCGGTGCCTTGCAGCTGGAGGGTTGCGGGTTCGAATCCACCTCATGCGCTTCGACGTGAAACTCCGATTCAGCGTCCGCGCAGTAGTCGGGAGCGCCTCTGAATGGGCAATCTGGTAGGGGCGCTATAACAATACAATTCGAGTTTCTAGATTTTAATCCGAATGCCGAAGACCAGCGTTCTTTTAGCGATGTTACTAATCTTGAAAACAGCACGCTACGTAATAGTTAGATAAACTTTAACAGATCCGTGCACTAAGTGCTTCAAAATTAATAAACTTTAAGCCTTCGCTCATTCAAATTCATTAGCTTAGGCTATTCAATTTAAACTGCATTCATACACTAAAAACTCCCTTATTTTCGTTATTCGAGTCATCGCCTTCCAGATTAATCCTCTGTATCAGGGATTCCCAATCTTTTCTATGCCCCGCACCCCTGGCAATTGTTTTACCAATGTTCACACCCCTGCAAAAGTATTATTACATTTGAAGACGCATACACGAAATTGTTACTACTGAAACTTGTGCTTACAAGCCTTATGCTAGTCTTACAGGCTTAGCCTACACTGTTACATGGAAATAAACTTCAAATTGTATGGTCTTACCCATACTTATCCTATGACAGCTCAAAAACTAATAATGTATTATAAATGCATTTTCATAATTCATACTTTTCCTTCTTTGTTGCACCCCCTGAAATAACATGTCGCAACACCTGGGGGTGCGTCCACCCCAGTTTGGGAACCTCTGGTCTGTATGAAGGAGGCGCATTACCCATGCAGATAGCACGGCTCACGAAATCTTAAATGCAATGCACCTAGCAGATAGTCTCTGATTATAATCTACACTATGCAATATAATTATACACTCGAATAGATTTTTAACTAGTCATCCACAATTTTTTTTCTGTTTATTTGTGGACCTGCATTAACTATGGACTTATTCCGTTATGCTGCTATGCGTGTGTAGATTCATATGAAATCCTATAAATCAAAATCCGATTTCTTAAATTTAAAAATTTCGGATTTTAGAACAAAACAAAACGGAAGTGTATACAACTTTGGATGTGCAACGTTCTGTACAATCGGGTGTGCCTCAACAAGACATATACACTGATCTACAGACATCGTCTGGCGATCATGAACTACAGAATGGTCATCGTGTCGAAGCCGAACAATATGAAACTGTAATACCCCGTGGACTTTAATGATGATAATTAAGGCTTAATTTGACTGGTTAAAGTGGAAATACTGTGGAATTCGTCTACCCAATCATATTGCACACAAAAAGAAACATTATAATGCTGTCTTTGGGAGCCCAAGCCCGCCTATTAGCGAGGTCGCGTTGCAACGAGTTTCTAGCTGTTAACTAATTTTAAGATCTATGTCCCAACCCTATATTATATCAGAATCAGTGCCATAAGGAATCATGTCATAAAGAGTCTCCGGTGTAGCCTATAATAATTATTATGTCAAAGTAATATATTATGTGTAAATGTGAGTTTAACGCACGAGAACGTATAGTTTTGTTTTTCACGCACTGTATGATATGGTTTACGGCTGATGCCGTTCTCGGTGTACTAGTCTAGAAGCAGGTGGTAAATCGTCTATGAGTGTGGATTCTGCTTTCCTTGATCCACCACTTCGGCCGATCAGCCGTCTCAAACCACGAGCTCTCTCCAGAATTCCTCTGGCACTAGACTCGCGTGTATTTAAGAGAGATGGAAGAAACGAAGGAAGGAAGGAAGAAGGGAAAGACGGAAAAAAGAGAAGGAAGAAGGAAGGAAGGAAGAAAGGAAGAAAGGAAGGGTGATCAAATTACAAGAAGCATAGGCCTATACACAGAAAGATAGGCAGATAGACAGACAGTGATATCGCCGATATCACTCAGATTTCATATGCACAAAGTTTTAAATATACGCTCGATAAAGAAAAAGAAGGTTAAATGAAAGAACTCGCATTGTTCATTTGGCGCTTGCGCCACTTTCTAATCGCAAAAAAACAAAAGTAGGTAACGCTGCAGCTACATGAGCCGATATTTGTTCCTTCCACATCCCCAACAGAAGCGGCGAGTCAGCTACAGTCGCAACTCATGCAATAAAATGTTATATTATTTAATAAAATAGATTTCAGTAAGTTGAAAATTTAGGCTATAGCCAAAACGAATAATTAAAAAATGTGAGAAGCGGAAAAACTAGACAAGCTATCAACTTCATAAAATAAAATTGTTGCCGTTTATGCAATATGATCGACGATCGTCATGAAAACTGCAATAGGCCCTATCTTTGAGAAAATAGCATTTCCAAATTTAATGACGACATT
This sequence comes from Aporrectodea caliginosa, assembly GCA_020284085.1. NCBI lineage: Eukaryota > Metazoa > Annelida > Clitellata > Crassiclitellata > Lumbricidae > Aporrectodea > Aporrectodea caliginosa. The sequence continues at coordinate 209,499 of JACEVL010000552.1, read as the reverse complement.
TTGGGCCGTCGACCCGGACGGCATTTCAGCTCCGTACGACACTGAGGGCACATATTTACTGTTACAAATAAATTAATTACCTTTTGGACTCCCCAGTGGTTATAAGGAAGGGTACAAATTTTTCATGCAAAGCGTCGTTGGCCTTGGGAGAATATACACCTCTGAATTGAGTGTGAAATCAATTAGGGCCTACGTTAACCAACGTTAACCTGTTAACGTAGGTTAAACTTGGCTTAGTTAGGCTAAGCGTTACCTCTACTAAGCTAACTTAACTAAACCAACATAAACCGAGCGTCTCCGTGACAAATAAAATTAGCATTTTATAGTAAGCATGACAATCTTTAGCTGGAAGGCCTACCGACTGAAACACTGAATTTGTGTGCAATAAACTCAACAGCTTTATGCATTTCTTACATGGGCCCACGTGCAGATCTCCAAAGACTGTCGCGATGCCTTTAACATTGCAAATCGTGGTGTCCAAACGATATGGCTAAACTTAAAAATAGATTATCAAAGTCAAACTGCTGAGCCGAATACGCATTGTCCACGTTCTTCTTGTAGGAGTGTTACAGAACCAAAGCAGGGTTAATGGTGGTGGGAACATATAGACGCCCAATATGAAAGGGTCCTTTTCTGCGAGTTTTTCCTTTGTTGATGCACAGTCTCCGACAGGGACAACCCCATAACAACAGTTACAACAAGTCTTACTAACTCATATAGGTAAAGTTGTCATGCGGAGAAGTTTGGTGATCTTGGAATTCCTCAGTAAGATGAAGAACAGAAGAATCGGTCGAGTCTCATGGCTAGCTGTGACTGTCCCGTAAGAAGAAGGAGGAAGAGAAATAGAATAGTCGTATGTTTTGTTCAGTGACCATTAGGTGTCAGCTGGGCCCCACAGATATTGTTACTGTACTTTCTAAGTGAAAAACTCCTTTTGAGCGCAGTCTAATTGTCAGGTTATTGTTAAGTCCGTTTAAGAATTGTGTACACAGAAGCAGTGAAAAGAACATTTCAAATAGTAGATCTAAGATGGCTGGCCAATAATAGGCCAACTTGGCTGCAAAGTCGTAAAAACCCGCAATGGATTTTGGAAATGACGGCCACTGATAAGTGGCTGCACAGTCGTATAAGAATGCGATTGATTTTAGAAATGCCACGTGCAAAGCAAGCGGATAGCCTGGACTGTCACGGACTGGAACGATTAGCACTACGTGTGAAAAGTAGTTCAGTCGATTGCTAACATACCGCGATGTGCATTTGTCAGTTTCAACACACCTGCATTTCTTAAGACGGCCACAAAAACGGTAAGACGTTTTCGGAATTATTTAGGAGGCTTTCACGAACGCCAATATTGTAATTCTAATCACTGTACATTATACTCCGTGATCGATCGAGTAAGTCAAAAAAGTCGGTCGTAAAACTCGGCCAAGTCGAGTCGATTGAAAAATTGTCGACTCAATGAATTAATGAATACTGGGGTACTGTGGCGCCGCTAGGATTTTAATTGTGTACGCACAATAAGCAGGAATCCACACGTAAGACGAGACCCGGAGGGCGAAGGTATGTGGGGGTACGAAGGACGAGCGTCCGAAGGAGGATCGCCAAGGCGCGCAGCGCCGAGCAGGGAGAGGATTTTGGGGAGGGGGATGTGGTCCCTCCCCACTGAAAACTTTTTTGAATTCCACACTGTAATGGTAGCATTTTAAGCAGTCATCTGAACAAATTGCCATTATTTCAGTGCTGGTAGGAACCAGGTGTCACTCGTAGCTAAGATGTAGTTTGAGTCGTGTTTAAGTTTCAATGCAGACAATACTGGCAAACCAGACATTTATTGAAATTAATATAAAAACTAGAAAATACGATCCTCGATTTAAAAAACGCCATAAGCCTTAAGGTAAACATATTGCTGACCAGATACAATTAGCAGAAATAGTTTACAAATGGTATACAAACCAAGCCAGAAGGATTCGATTACCGAATCGTGAAGCCATGTGGTAATGATGTACCTGTAGTTTTACTACACTGAACAAAACATTTTTTAATTTTGATATTTTGAAATTTGAAAGATAACACTCGAGAGAAGCCATTTAGGTGTAGAAATATAACGTTTGTACAAAACATTAAATAACAGCAGATTTAATGTCATTATAATATGATAGTATCATATATTGTAATAGTAAATAATATCATTATACTATAGAAGATCATTATATATTATGACAGTTCATTTGTATGTATGCATGTATGTAGGCTATGTACGTATGTATATATGTATGTATGTATGTATGTAGGCTATGTATGTATGTATGTATGTATGTATGTATGTATGTATGTATGTATGTATGTATGTATGTATGTATGTATGTATGTAAGTATGTATGTATGTATGTATGTATGTATGTATGTATGTATGTATGTATGTATGTATGTATGTATGTATGTATGTATGTATGTATGTATGTATGTATGTATGTATGTATGTATGTATGTATGAGCACTTGTTATAACGCCCCTTCAAGATTTCTACTCAGAGGTGCTCCCGACTACAGTGCAGACACTGAATCGGAGTTTCACTGCCGCTCTCAACTCCATTGCTAACTGTGGGCTACAGATGCATCAGACACCGCACTCTGTGCGGTCGTTATTAGAGATGTGAAAAGAGCCTATAATGCGTGGAAACTGCACATAATTATATATACCCACAGATTGTAGTCATACTGAAGTTATTGAAACAACTGTAACACGTCTGTCTGGACGAGTTGTAAAAGTTTACAAAACCACCTTGTCACTCAACTGATCTATGAATAGTTAGTTGCCAGTCACAGCGGCCACCACTGAGTAATTACGAGTTTAGGTCCAACTGCTTATACCGTACTTTTTCCATGACATTTAAACAAGATAAAGCAATGAAAGCATCCTTGTCAAAAACGTTTATCTCATTAGGTTGTAGCCTACACCCTAGGGATAAAAATCGGTCGTGCACAGTAGTGCTTATGTATAATTAGCTAGTGCCATGCGCTTACTTTCGAAATAGCGCGTAAAATGTTTAAGGTAAACTTACGAATTTACGATTTCTGTCTCGTTAGTGCCGAAATAGCATTACAGTTTAATGCATTGCTGTTTAATTTAGTGTGAGGATAACAAAAGGCGCTATATCAGTAGGATTAAAACGTTATTGCATACATAGTTTCATACACACGATCATTTGGCCCATGTCAGTGTTGAATAAACACAAATAATATAATCGGCCCAGTGGCGCCTGACGAGTTGTCAAGTGTGAAGGATGTGACCCAGTTGTTGTGAACTTGTGAGGAGCATTATTAAACAGCTACATATTTAATCTGCTCTTATGCTTCTCTAAAGTCAGTAAGTTTCGATCTTCAGCCTATTAACAACTTCTGTAAACATCAGCTTGCTAGTAATATCAGGCTATCTGTCTGCTTGTCTGTCTGCCTGTGTCTCTCTAGCTGCTTATACACATATCTGTATTTGGCTGCCTGTCTGCATGATGCCATCCTGTCTGCCTACCTGTCTGCCTAGCTGCTTACCTGTCTTCTATTAGCACATGCAAGCTTCAACGTTTCTTCCTTTATAGAACCTGTAGGCTACCTACTGTAGGCCTTTGCCCTAAATATCCTTGGCTCTTTGACTGCGCTTAAGAGCAGCAATGCTGTTTGCTATCCTTAACTTAATAAAAAAAATCCCCTCTTAGACCCTTTTATTTGACTTGTGTCGGCCATGATGTCGAATATGACGCACGAAAGACTTTCAACGCATATTCGAAAGTAGGCCACACAAACCGTTGAAATAGTTCCTGGTCTACGATTATTGGATAGCCGCCATTACAAGATAATGAACTTTTAGAATTGTAAACTCTGTTTGAGATAATATGATGCCGACCTCGGATTTAAAGTTCGATTATACCGTGCTTGCATTGTTGCTAATATCATTATAGAGGTTTGCGCTGTTGTTTATATCACTTTATAACAAACTTACTTATGAATTGTATCCATTGGCATGCATTACTAGGCCTATGTTTTAGCGTTTTAAATAGTAAGACAATCCAATTAGTGTATCTGGGTGTCAACTGTCAACAACCATTCTTCTGTTAGAAAGAGAATACCACTCTGATCGAAAATGTGAAACACGGCATCAATGAGAAAGACGACCAGACCTGTGCAGTGATCTAAGCCAGTGGCTTCAGAGGATGTCTGTTGGATTAGCCTACCTCTGCCAGCATGCCCACATGGAACATATATAGGATCCATATTCCCACACTGGACCTGCTATTCAGCCTATATTGTTTCCATTTAATGCGTATGGACAATTGGACAATTCCCAAAGAAGGTTGGGAATTAATTGTAGGCCTACGTTGAGCGATTCAATGCAATTTGCATAGATAGGTCATAGGCTACTGTTGAGTGTTGACCAACCTCTTTCGGAACGGTTTTGCTTCGCCATTTTAAATCGACACATAGCTAGGTCAGCTACCCATCAAGATCTACCTTTTCTTCCGGGTTAACATTTTATTCTGCAATGCAGCATATCAATGGATTTTCTGATTAGGCATTCTGATTAGGTCTTCTGTTTAGGCATCGGACCACCAGTGAACTAGGACAGAACATAATTATCCTGAATTCATTCGTTCTATATGCAGCCAAGCCAAACAATGCACCATAAAGTAATAGGAACTGTTGGCATTTCGTTAGCCACTCATTAAACTTTATCATTATTTGTGTTGCTTGGTTTAATGCTGGCCAATCATGATTGAAGTTTTATTCTGTAGAAAAGTTTACTGTTTGAAATCGATAGCGTTAAGTGACTCTTAGGTAACATATCTGAATGTAATTTATTGAATATCAATGATGTCTAAATCAGGGAGGATGACACGTATACGGCCTAATGGATGACATACATTTTAGCAGGAACGAGATTTTGAGATAAGGGAATTAGCGATTAACGTTTCAACGAGGTTTATTTGCTTTAATTTTTAAATACAAGGAGATTATAATTATAAGGCACAAGTTACAAGTGGGCCTTGCTATAAATAACCCGTGCGTGATGTTTAACTGTGAAACAACGTCGTCATAACTTCTGACGATAAGAATGGAAATCGTAATCGAGCATTTATATAGCGCCACTCGAATCAGAGGCGCTCCCGACCTGAACCAGTACGTGTCTTCACTGTCAATAGCGAAACTCCTAGACTGGGCCGTAGAAGTAGTCCTACGCACCCGCGGGACAACCAAGTAACCACGGGCCGAGGACCGAAGGCAGGAACGACAGCTCAAGAAATTTCTAACGCACTAGTTAGAAAGTAGGCCTAAGCCTGCATACAAGAAGAACTTGGACACTCTCAACTCAGTTTGGCTTTCAAAGACACCATCACCTATATTCTATTTTTAACTTTAGCCATAGTGTTTTAACACGATCTCCTTTGTAAAAGGCGTACAATTGCGACAGCCTATTATACGAAATCCATAGGTAAACCCATGTAAAAATAATTATATAAAACTGTTGGGCTTATTGCACACAATATAGGTCTACATAGTTGTAGCAGGTAGGCCCTATAGCCAAAGACTGTCATGCTGAGTAGACTAGGCTATGTAAATTTAGCTGCCAAGGAGAGGCTCGGCTTACGTTTGCATATGCTAAGCTTGTTTAGATAGGTCATGCGAGTAGTCCAAACCTAGTCCATTTCAATCTCCAGAGTTTTTTCCTTCCTTCCGGTAGACTTTTGTTCAAAATAACCTGGTTCTGTCAATGTGTAGGTTACAATATATGAGGAGCATACTGTGGACTATCCCTAACTTCACACAATCACCTTAGGCCCTTTTAATTGACTTCTGTCGTCCATTGATGTCGAATGTGGCGCACGATTGACTTGCCACTCATAATTAGGCTACAGAAACCGTTGAAATAGTTCCTGGTCTACGATTGTTGGATATACACGAATAGCCTACAAGGTAATGCACGTATTAATCTAAAATTAGTTGAGATCGTATTGTTTTGATTGTATTCTATTGATAGATTTATAAAGCGCTTCCAAGTTCCCACAGTGAAACCAATCAGAGATAATATTATGGCGACTTCGGATTTAGGCCTAAGATTCGTCTATATTATAGTCTACGCCGTGTTAATGTTTATATTACATTTACAACAATTTTCCTGACGGCTTGTGTCCATCGCATGCTCTTCTAAATTTTATTTGTAACGTTCTAAAGACTGATTTCATCCAGTTAGTGCAACTGGTTGCAAGCGACCATTGCTATAGAAAATAGAAAACCAATCAGATTGAAAATTTCCAAGGCTGCATTAGTGAGAGCGAGAATCGAACCTGTCCAATGGTCTGGCCAATGGCTTCACGGAAGTCTGTTGGATAACGTTGAGCTATTAAGTGGAATGTTCATAGGATCTATCTTTTGGCCAACCTCCCTCGCAACGGTTTGCTAGAGAAGTTAGAATCGACACATAGTTCACCTACCCATTAAAGTCTGCCTTGATTCGTTCTTCTGTGTTCACATTTTATCTTGTACGACAGTACATAAATGGAGTTGCTGAATTCGTTTAGTCATCGTACCGTAAGTGAACCAGTGAAGAACAGATCTTGAATTCGTTTGTTCAAATGTCAAGCAGCGAAGCTAAGCAGCGTAAAATTGGTTAGGCTAATTTTGGTACCTTTTGTTAGCGGAATATAAAACTTTACAATATTAATAATTATGTATGCTGCCTAAATGTTGAAAGGAGTCATGACAATTAGTTCAGACATGATTCTGAATGCAGAAAAAGTGCAACTGAAGGCTAACGGTCAAAAGAAACTATGTATAGGCTACGACACGTAATGCTAGGCCTATATTATTATTGTAATGTAAATTTGCGAAGTTTTTCAGCGCCTCGCAAATTTCACATCAGGGAGACCAGCTTAACCATCAGCGCTATATCGTATCGTAGGCTATCGTATTGTATCTGAGAATTTGTAAAGCGCCTCTTACAGTACTAGCTATTCAGCGTGACAGCCCGGGGAAATAACAAAGTTTTCAAGCAACGAAGGGATGAAGGTGGAACCCCCGACTAAAATCTTACTACGGATTGAGGGTGGGAGGTCATTCCACATAGAAGACCCCACGATGGCGAAGGCACGGTGTTGGGTCTTGGCAGTCCTTGCCCGGAGAACTAGGAGATCAAGTCGATCCGCAGAGCGGATAGGTCGGGAAGAGACAGCAGATAGGCTGGAGGTTTGCGCATTAAGTCACAAAGATATTTAGGAGCTAGGCCCAGTTGAGTTCTTAAGATTAAGAGCAGTACCTTGTATTGGATACGATGGTCAACGGGGAGCCAGTGTAGGACATCAGTCGTGTAGGTAGAGATGTGAGAGTAGCGAGGGAGACGGGCGATGGCCTGGCTGCCGAGTTCATAACCGACTGAAGGGAGCATATGCTTGCCTTGGGAAGCCCAGCAAATAGTGAATTGCAGTAGTCAATGCGACAGCAGATGAAAGCATGGACTACGGTTGTAAACACAGAAGAGGAAACAGATCTTCTGATGGCTCTCAGGCGCCTCAGATGATAGTAACATGAGCGCGTCAAGTGCATCAGGTGCTCGCAGAACGACAGGGTGCTATCAAGGGTGACACCCAAGTCTCGGACACTGGATGAATATGTGAAATCAGGATACATTGACTTCAGAAGTGGGAGGTCAAGTTTAAGGAGCTGCAGTTTGGTTCCAAACCAGATCAATTGAGTTTAAGAGTTTTAGAGGAGTTAAGATATCAAATCAAGCCACGTCGTTTGGTCCATTTCGGTCACAGGTGAGAATCCAGGGAGGTTAGGCCGAGCAGAGAGCATGGTGATACGCTGGGGATCGTTGCTGATGGTGGACGTGGAGTGGCACAGGAGTAGAATCAAGATAGGGTAGGTTGTAGAGTTCGTCATTCGTGAATAGAAAGCTGCAGGATAAAGGGCAATCGCAATCGTAATCTCGAGATTTCTACAGCTACCCAAAAGCCAAGTCGCGGGGACCAGCTTATTCACAGGCGCTCAGTCTTACCCTTTGCATCTTGACCTGGAACTTATTTTGACCCCTCTGTCTATAGAGTTTGTTTAGACACAGGGGTCAAAATAGGTTCCAGGTTAAGATTCCAAAGGTCAGGCTGTGTGGATTGAAGTGCGCTGTAGGTGAGTGATAGAACGTTGTATTCTATTCGTTTAAGTATTTTAATCTAGTGGAGTGATTTAAGGACAGGAGTTTTGTGATGATATTTGGGGTTTTAGTGACGGCACGCAGTGGAGAGGTGACATTTTTGGGAAACGAGATAGGTGAGCGAACTGACGAAGATCTCTTGCGAGTTCGCTCCAAACAGCTGGTGCAGGATAGACTAAGACGCGGTTGCAAAATGTCAGAGAAGAGGAGACTGGAGGAGGCCGAGGTAGAGAAAGTTGTGACGAAGTAGATCTGGGTGTTTGGATAGTGAATAGATGGCGAATGTAAGAAGGTTGATAGGTTTGACGGGCGTTGTAACATGTAGGTAAGGGATAGCCTACGATTTTACAATAGATACGCTTGGGGACTGGTATTTTAAACTTCTTCATTTTCGTAATCGTAATCGTAATCGTAATCGTAAACTCAGAACTTCTACAGCGCCCACAAAAGCGAAGTCGCGGGAACCAGCTTATTCACAGGCGCTCAATAAAATCAAAATCGATAGGCAGGGGTCAAAATCCAGAGAGTCAGGCAGGCAGACAGACAGGCGGCTAAGGTGGATGGTGTTTTGTGTTCAGACGGCGAGGTAGGCAGGGAGAAGTGTTGGATTCAGGATAGGATTTGTCAAAAAGCAGTGTTTTCAGTTTCGAGTGAAAGACCTGTGGAGAGATAGCGAGAGGTGGAGTTTTGGTGACTTCGTAGGATTGGTCAGATATTTGTCGTAGTGCTGGCGGAAGTTTGTTCCAAAGAGGTGGAACAGCTATGGCTATGGAGCGATTGGAAAATTGTAATGATGAGGTGACGGAAGGGCGGAGCAGTGTTAGGGAGGAGGAGGAGCGGGTTGAACGAAGTGGCTGGATCGTGAACAACTGACGGAGATAGGAGGGCTGGGAGGTTTGAAGTGTGTTGTACGTGAGTGAGATGATTTTGTATTCTATTCGTTCAGGAATTTTGAGCCAGTGGAGTGATTCGAGGACAGGAGTGATGTGATGGTATTTGGGGGTTTTGGTGACAGCACGGGCTAGGGCATTCTGAATTGCTTGGAGGCGGTTTATTTGAGTTATATCTATGTTTAGGAAAAGAGAATTGCAGTAGTCTAATTTAGCGTGAACTATAGATGTAGCTATTGTGGATGCAGTTTTGAAGTCAAGCATAGGGCGGATTCTACGGAGGTCACGGATATGCATGAAGCAAGAGCGAGAAAGATGGGTGATGTGATCGGCGAAGCTGAGATTTTGGTCAAAAATCACACCAAGGTTGCGGACAGGAGAATTTGCAGTGAATGTGTGGGGAGGTGCAGAGTCAAGGTTGATGGAAATAGATGGATCTGGGATTTTCTTAAGTTGCTCACGGAGGCCTATGAGTATAAATTCAGTTTTTGATGGGTTCAGGCACAAGAGATTTGATGTCATCCAGGAAGAGATTTGGGTAACTACATGGAGAAGATGATCTATGGAGTCGGAGAAGCTGCTTGGAGAGAATGAGATGAATAATTGGGTGTCGTCAGCGTATAGGTGATGGTCAACCGAGGATGCTTTGATGAGTGAGCTGAGTGGAGTAGTGTAAAGGATGAACAATAGGGGCCCGAGAACAGAACCTTGCGGAACACCACTGGTGAGAGGACATGCTTGAGATGTGGTTTTGGATGTTTTAACGGAGAAAGAGCGGGAAGACAGATAGGACTGAATCCAGAGGAGAGCAGTGTCAGTAAAACCGAACCAGGAAGACAGTCTTTGGAGTAATATGTTGTGGTCGATGGTGTCAAAGGCTGCAGAAATGTCAAGAAGGCAGAGACAGGAGATTTGTTGATGAGAGATGGCAGAGACAAGTTTATTGTAGAGGGAAGTGAGAAGGGTTTCGGTTGAGTGCCGCTTGGTAAAACCAGACTGGTGTGGGTTAAGGAGTGAGTTTGAAGTCAGGTAGTCATTTATCCGAGACAGGATATTTTGTTGATAACAGCACTTACCTCTTCTTGCAGAAAGATGGGCATCTGTTCTTCTGTGATTTTTAATTCATATCTAGTTAAACTAGTCAGTTCGGCCAAACCTCCCTGGATTCTGACCTGTTCATAACAGTCGGTTGACTTTTTAGTAGATTTTCGTTCTTTACGTTATGTTTGACATATAAATGCACCATAGCTGAAACAGGCTATTGTCTTATAAGCAGTGCACTCTTAAATCATAATGTCCCCTATAAACCAATGAATAATGAATGTTAACCCTAGGGCTACCAAGGTTTTTTGTGACGTTGGCTACCAAGGGGTGGTGGTTACCACCCCATGGATTTCGGGTTTGGTTTCACATATCATTTCTTGTAATACACCAATGGATTCATCATTCAATTCTGTACAAAATGGTATATTTAGTTGTACATTATGTGAATGCACCTCGAAATTACATCATTTTTAACAAAGGAACCGATAATTAGCGATATTTAATAATATTATTGCGTACATTTTGTACTTTTGGATAAACAAATATAAGATTATGTGTGTTTTGAAACTGATCTATGCATCCAAGATACACAAATACATACCCACACATGTTTATATACGTATAAATATGCATCCATACATATATATTCATACATATATATCGGTTTTACATTGTGAAGCTGTATTCAGCCATTTTCACACAGATTACGCGTATTATTATTTATTTTGAACACTTCCGGTCATCAAAAAACAAATTAATCAGTATGAAAAAATAGCACTACATGTCCTCTATGCAACGGCGTAATTTATTTCTCTTCAAAAATAAATTATGAATACGTTATAATAGAAAAAACATCAAAAATGTATGAAAGTGTAACCTATTTTCATACATTTTAATTTATTTTGAGCACTTCCAGTTGTCTCAGGTCAATTCAGTGACCATAGAAATGTAGCCCCACATTCCCTCTATAGAATGGTATAATTTATGTCTCTTAATATTAAATGACGGATAAGATATAGTCGAAAATCTAGGTGGTGGTATCCACCCCCTCTGGTACCTCGGGTATATTGGGTATAACTTTTGAACGGTGTGAGATATCATCTCACATTTTACCTCAAAACGTGTGTAAATGAACCCCCTACAGCTATTTAAAAGGTCAAATTTTGATTCCATACGGAAAAAGTTTGAGATGAAGAAAACCTAGGGGACCCCCTTGGTAGCCCGAGGGTTAAATGGATTGAAATTTAACACAACCGTACTGTTGAGCTAGAACTTGTCCCATGCCATAGAAAGTTAAAAGGCTGTATGTTGAGAATGTGCTTCGGCAACATTGTATGGAGGCTATTAGAATAAACTGTTTCGGAGAGGAAAACTGCTTGTTTTTAAAGCCATTATTGTAATCAGAATTCAAATCTGTAGACTACAGATTTGAATTCTGATTACAATAATGGCTTTAAAAACAAACACTAAGATAGTATATAAAAACACGAATCAGTAATAACTAGTTTTGTCTTTTCTAGCACATTTTTACAAACGGAAAACATCATCAAGATCAAACTGGATTATGAAATAACAGAAGCAGAAAGATATTGACAAAAGCTAAAATGATGTGGTACATTTCGTTCAGCTGCATAGCATGGCTGATAGCTTCTTTATTTTATGGTGAGGCTTCAACATGCACATTTGTAGGGCCTACCAACTTTTACTCTGTTTATAACTGACTGTCCATCTCTTATTTCTACTGGTCTACACGTAAGTCTTATACATCTGGATTTTTGTCATTTTTGAGAAATTGTAAACTTTGTTCAATCGATATCCAAAACGGAAAAGAATCGAGCGAACCGGATAGCCTACACATTGTTGGCCAATACAATACGTTTACTCCTAAGACTCGGTGCACAATTTCTTTAAAGAATCTATACTCTTTTTCCAGATTTGATTGTTTGCTCTTTATTGCATAAAATTTAAACTTATCATTAGGTCGCAATATTGCCTTTGTGCATGGGCGGAGTTTGGTTTTAGTTCATGGGGGGGGCTAAAACATACCTTCACTTTCCTCTCTCCCTTGCCGCAAAGCGGCACCCCCTTTAAAACTGAGGGGTTTGTTGGGCGATTTGAGCCCCACTCGGGTCTGGGGCGAGCCCCAACCGCCAAATGCATTTTGAGCATACTTTGTACTAATTTCGGCCCTCTGGTGAGAAGGATTTTACAGCTTAAAAAATACATAATGGCCTTACATCAAAGACTGCGATTAGTCGACTATACTCTAATGCGTTAATTTGATTAATTGGTGTATTAAGTGTGAATGTGCTTAAACAACTGCATATGGTCGACTTGAGTTTTCTCGAAAACCAGTAGAAACTCTTGTTTACTCAAACTCAGCAGTTGACTATTGCAATTAGGCCTATAATATGGTAACTATAGTTTACGAGAACTGTCCTTATAGAACTCGAACTTTAGTTGTTACACAGTTATGCACAGTATTACACTCTGTATACTCAGTCACGCTAACAAACTAACGCTATGACCACAGAATATATAGATAAAGCGCTTTATCTATTCTGTGCTATGACCATACATCGAAGACTGCAAGTCTGCAACTATAGTCGACTACGCTAATGCATCATGCAGTAAGCGTGGAGATCCACTGTTTGCATGCATGAGAACCAGGTCTTCTGGAACCAAAACAGCCGTCGGATCACATTCAATGTTCAGAACTCAAATCAGAAGAGCTAGCGAAGAAAAGCGTTTCTGTCCCATGGTTGATCGCAACCAGTTTCTTATGTTGAGGATGTCGGCGAGGATGTCGGGCATTGTCGGCATATTTGTGAACGAGCGCATTGATTCCATCCTTATCACAGTGCAATACGGCATCAACGGATTTGACCACGATCAAACTGTCCTTGTCGAAACGGAACTCCAACTGGTCGATTAACGTATCACGGTATCACAAACAGGCAGATACAGCTGATTATACCAGATTGAATGCATTGGTTCCTTGCGTCCGTTGTGGCACGTGCTGAATCATCAATGCATTCACTTTGTCCAAGTGTAGTAGCAACGAAGAATTCTCGAAGTGATGACGCAGTTCTAACTGTCTTCTGACTTCTTGCGGATACTATGTCTTGTGCACTTGGCCTAGAGTCACACGTGCTGGCAGGAACTGGTACAACTGGTAGAGATGGGATGGCAATGCCATGAGATTTATCACTATACCTTAATGAAGCACAGTCAAGTCTGTGGGCTCATGGGGGGCTAGCCCCTGATAAACTCCGCCTATGCCTTTGTGATAAATTGGATTATAATGTGATCGTCGTCCCGCTCACTTCGTCGATCAATACGCGATTTAAGCTATTCCTGACTTCTGAGCGGCAGACATCAGTTGAAGATTTAGTGACGTCATGTTTCTTAACCTCAGCACAGGAGGACAGAGAGCTAGTCTTCTCCCTTGCTGCCTGATCTTACCGCTGACGGGTGCGGTCATTGTGGCCTACTCATCATAGTTGAAGAGGCTGAGAACAAAGGTGGAGACGAAATCTGGAGACAAATTTCTATCCTTAAGAGGACTAGAAAGGTGAACCCCCAACTGTTAGGATAGTGACAATCTACAATGCTAACCACTAGAAAACCCCAGAAGTAACAAAAACTAACTTATCTGTAGGCTTATTCTTCTTGATCTTGATGTCATCGTCATTATATCAGTGGTCAACTTTAAACTTAGATTAAGTGCTTATTACAATAAGTCTTAATCTCGGCCTCATAGTTCTTTGCATCTAATATGACAGATGTTCAAGAATTTTTTAGACAAGGTTATTTTATTTGTTTTAGGAGGAAGTGGTTGCTCGGTTACTCCAACTGCTGTAGCAGTTATTGCTGGCGACAGTGTCTCGCTAACATGCACAAACACTGATACAATTAATGGCTGGAAACGGGGAAGCGATTATAACAGCGGGGCACTCGTTTACCAAGCTCCTGCTGTCTATGGTAGAAATAACTCAATACCAAGAATAGTAGTCGATGGATATTTCGTGGATGACACACTTGACCATCCAGTGATTCTTATTATGAACAGTACATCTACAGTACAAGCCGACTATTATTATTGTTTGTGCTATCCTTTGCCATCATTTGCTGCTGCAAGTGTTACTGTGTTGGGTAAGTAAAATCTTTAGCAGCAAGTACACTGGTGTTGACTTGAGTTAAATTAAATAATATTAGAAAGATCTCTAGAGTTGACTGAAATATATAACTTAAAAATAATAATATCAATCGTGTTTGGAAAATGGAATGACACGGGAGATTGACATAGCTAGTTGTTTATGTTGGGGCACAGAACCAAGAGGGAAATTGATTAAGACTAACCATAGGCAAGTATACTTGTATATATGTATGTGTGTATGTATGTATGTATGTATGTATGTATGTATGTATGTATGTATGTATGTAAGTAAGTATGTATGTATGTATGTATGTATATGTATATATATGTATGTATGTATGTATGTAAGTATGTATGTATGTATGTATGTATTTATTTATTTGAACTCTTATATAGCGCATTTTGAGAACCTCACAAAGGTGTTGTAACTTGGCTATCTAACAGATCTAAGGTGCATACTAAGATGAGGTGACCATGTTTTCTGAGCTATTTCTGGCCGTGAAATTCTAATTTAAAGTGGAAGACTGTTCCATAAAGATAGTCCAATACATTAGAAGGATTGCTGTGAGTTGAGTGAATAATGTATGGAAGCTGTTTAATTAGACTTGTTTAATTGAATTTCGTACCGGTACCAAATTATAGCAGCGCCTCAATCGTTTACCAGACTGTTGTCTATGGCCCAAATAACTCGATAAAAGAACCAAGAATATTAGTCGATGGATATTTGGTCGATGACTCACTTGACCATCAAGTGATTCTTATTAAGAACAATGCATCTACAGTACAAGCTGACCGTTATTATCGTGTGTGTTACCCTTTGCCATCATTTGCTGCAAATGTTACTGTGTTGGGTAAGTGAAAACTTCAACAATAAGTATAGCCTACTGGTGTTGACGTGAGTTAAACATAGCTCTTTAAATAATATTAGAAAGATCTCTTGAGATGTCTGAAATATTATATAATCTTAAAATTAAATATATTAATCACTTGTGGAAATTGAGATGACACCGGAGATTAACATAGATCTATAGTTGTTTAATTGGAGCATAAAACCAAGAGGAAACTTGGATAGGAGTCAAGAACTAGCCATGTGACAAGTGTCCCCAGCACACAACACGGCAACGGGCACTTGCTACCTCCTGGATTTTAATTACAAATATAGAAAATAATATATAATTATCCTATTTTATGAAAATCCCAAATTACTGCCATCTGCCATCTGGTGTGCTGGTTGCTAAGTTATACAGAGTTAGTCAAATGCAGGGTCCAATGGTGTCCTTGTCATCCCTCAGACTAGATCGTCCATTACGAAACACAGACGTTTTGCTATTATAGGCCCGTAAGGCCTAATAGTCTTCCATTTAAGATAAGATGTGAGTTAATCGGTCCGTTAACTTCCTTGTTCCGCCAGTGCTTGAACTTGGAGCCTGTCCTGTTAAATTGATCGTTGGTTCTCTCAGCTTGATCGAGGGCGCTGCTGATGAGTTTTTTAATGAAGTTTTGCTTTACAAGTTTTCACTTATGTTACCGGTATCTTAAGATACACAACAGAGCACTTTAATATTTTGGCCCAGATCGGTTATAGCCTTTCTACCTATCAACAACTTGCGGGAGCTTTTTTGACCCATTTCGGGTCTGTCTTAATTATTAAGACAGACCGGAAATGTGTCAACAAAGCTCCCGCAAGTAGACAGGCGTCCCTAATTGGCATCGCCAGACCCTTTCCGATATCCTAAATTCAATGTGCTGAGAAAAAGGCAGCCGATGGAGCACATAACGCATATAATCTGAGACATGGTCACATTTTGAAATACCACCGACAAGCCTAGCAACTGCACGCAGCACAAACTCAAGCTACCCAGTGCGCCCTTAGGGAGGCCAAAATAGATTACACGTACTGCAGTTACTGTAGTCAATCCTATTACAAACAAACGCATGAACAAGGGAAAGGGCGGCCTTCGAAAGTGAACGGGGAAATGACCCGCAATTGCCGTTGCTTTATAGATCAGGTCCTTATAACCCAAAATCATTTTGGTAATTTATGTCATGTTTCAGAATGATAGCCTATACATGTAGATTAAATACCTGGCTACATATTCTGACTAATTTCACTAGCGATTTGTACAACCTCAGTTTTGTACATTTTGTCTCTGCTGACTATTGTTCTCTTGATCGTATACCTTTGATCGAATTAGCCATTTACAGTGGCGTCTAACCACCCCCACATGGAATGGGAAAACAAACCCCCATTCTGGCCGACTTATATATAAGAGACTCAAAAAGTCACTCAGAGCTGTAAATTAATATGGTTTAACACCCCACTTCAGGCAACCGTGGGAGATTGTTCTCCCAACTCCCACTGGTAGACTGGCCATTTGTGCTGTTTCGGGCACATTAACTTGAAGGTTTTGCACTCTTATGACAGTTTTAAAAGGTGTGTCTTATGATAAGATGAAAACATGTTTGACCTCCTTGTGGCGGATCAGTTTGAAAATTCTATCAAAGATTGCTCCAGCTAGGTGGTCAGTGCACAAAGAAGCCCGATGCATCGTGCACCGGAATCGAATATTATCAGACTAGTACTTTATTGTTTTTATAGTAGCTAATGCAGCGATTTTAAGACACACTGAAGTTGTGTTCTTAGGCTACTTTATACTTTTAGCAGTGGCTTTACGCAGTGTGTTGGATGCTTTGAAACTGTCAAGTTAGCTTTGAAATTCTAGTAAGAAGTGAGTTACATTTGTCCATAAGGCTATAGACCAGGGCTAGACAAAACAAGGCAGAAAACAGAATGTGGCACTTAACCCTTTGGATGTCCTGAATATGAGAATGATATTGAATTAATGTGTTCACTGGAGAGGTTGGAATATTATAGGGCACCCAAATTACATGCCGAAGAGCTGAATCAAATGTAGGTAATGTCTAAGTGGACAGAATTCAAAGAATTAATGTTATTCACTGGCTGTGAAATACCAACGTGTATAAACTCAGTTTTGGATGGATTTTAAAGCCGTTCAGTTTTTGCTATCCAAGACTTCACTCAGTTAAAAACCGCAGGTAATAGATTAAGAGAACGGAAAGATGAGGAATAGTGAAAGGAAACAACAGAGTTGAGTCAAAGAACAAGGAATTCAAAGAACTTTAATTATTCAAATAATCTCAACAGAGTTGAGTCAAAGAACAAGGAATTCAAAGAACTTTCATTATTCAAAAAACCTCAACAGAGTTGAGGCAAAGAACAAGGAATTCAAAGAACTTTCATTATGCAAATAATCTCAACAGAGTTGAGTCAAAGGAATTCAAAGAACTTTCATTATTCAAATAATCTCAACAGAGTTGAGTCAAAGAACAAGGAATTCAAAGAACTTTCATTATTCAAATAATCTCAACAGAGTTGAGTCAAAGAACTAGAAATTCAAAGAACTTTAATTATTCAAATAATCTCAACAGAGTTGAGTCAATCAACAAGGAATTCAAAGAACTTTCATTATTCAAATAATCTCAACAGATTTGAGTCAAAGAACAAGGAATTCAAAGAACCTTCATTATTCAAATAATCTCAACAGAGTTGAGTCAAAGGAATTCAAAGAACTTTCATTATTCAAATAATCTCAACAGAGTTGAGTCAAAGGAATTCAAAGAACTTTCATAATTCAAATAATCTCAACAGAGTTGAGTCAAAGAACAAGGAATTCAAAGAACTTTCATAATTCAAATAATCTCAACAGAGTTGAGTCAAAGAACAAGGAATTAAAAGAACCTTCATTATTCGAATAATCTCAACAGAGTTGAGTCAAAGGAATTCAAAGAACTTTAATTATTCAAATAATCTCAACAGAGTTGAGTCAAAGAACAAGGAATTAAATGAACCTTCATTATTCAAATAATCTCAACAGAGTTGAGTCAAAGGAATTCAAAGAACTTTCATTATTCAAATAATCTCAACAGAGTTGAGTCAAAGGAATTCAAAGAACTTTCATAATTCAAATAATCTCAACAGAGTTGAGTCAAAGAACAAGGAATTCAAAGAACTTTAATTATTCAAATAAAGTGTTGCTTAAATTAAAAAATTAAATATAGCACATGTGCATCTTGTAATCGATGCAGCCAGTTTTACAGATATAATTAATTTTATGTAACAAAGCATGTGTAAATTCGAAATTCGTCCTACTCATATCTTCCAATTTGGAATTGAATGTAATCATCATGCCTTATTCATATTTAAATCAATTAATTATTGAAGCCTTACAGGTATGTACAATGATCCTAAATTTCGACTTATGCAACTTATTCTGATGAATACCTTCAAATGGCTCTGTAAAGTGACCCAGGGTACATGACATGGTGCTTGAACTTCCTGCACTGTATGATAAAATTTTAAAATAAGAAATAAATTATTTTTTGTAGTCTCGACGCCAACTTTTTCAACTGCAAGTCAGATAACTGATGGAGGACCAGTCAACATTACGTGCAGTATATCATTCAACGGAACTGCAGATGCTTCACTAACAATTACAGATATCGCTGGGACAAAAGTTGGAGAAAAACGTGAAGTCGGAACTTATCCTTCTACTTCAACAGATCTGCACGTCACCAGTCTGGATTACAAAACCACAGCCAATCCAAGCGTTAATCAGACATATTTCTGTCAAATCATTTTGACTGATAACTCCAGAACGATTTATTCTGAGCAACTGGTTACTTCGGTGCCCGGTAAGTTACTAGTCTTCCATCGGTTACAATAATTATTGTACCATGTCATAGAGCATATGCAATCATTTGATAACTGTTTCAAGACCAACCGGTCAGTAATCACAATTTTTCGAAGCATAGCTGATATCCAATAGACTAGAAAAACCAAAGGCAGGATATGGTGGGAAAGCAGGTTCAAACAGGTGAATTTTGAGTATCATTCATTCATTCATTCATTCATTCATTCATTCATTCATCTTCATTCAGAGCATTTATATAGCGCCCCTTCAAGAAACTACTCATGAGCGCTCCCGGCCCAGCCACACGACTAAAGAAAAAAGACTTGAGGGATTTGTAGAACCCTGTCAGATGGCTTACAAGTAAAAAAACGGAGCTTAAGTGGTAGGTCATTCCAAATGGAAGGGCCAACAACCGAGAAAGCACGGCGCTGCCTAATAGCCAAGCGAGTCCGTGGAACAAGGAACTCACCCCTCGTCGCAGAGCGAAGCACCCGACGCGCTGGAACATCAGACACTGGGCGGCAAAGATCACGCAAGTAAGATGGAGCGCAGCCAAGAACACAACGAGAAACAAGAGCAGCAATGCGATATGAGATACGCTGAGATACAGGCAGCCAATGCAACACATCACGCATGTATGCAGAGACAGGAGAGTACTTAGGAAGCCGTCCAATAAGCCGAGCAGCCGAGCGTAGAACTCGATCTAGTCGCCCCAAAACACCAAGGGGAAGGCCAGCAAGTAGTGAGGAACAGTGGTCAATTCGACTAGTAACAAAAGGCATGAACAAGGACCACAACTGCATCATGAGAGAGAGAGAGAGAGCGAGAGACCACTCGAAGCTGACGAAGCTGATAATAACAACTCCGTGCAATTGAGTTCACATGTTGAGATAAAGTAAGCTCGGAGTCAAGAGAAAGTCCCAGATCACGAACTGTGAGGGAAAAGGTTATGTGAGGAAAGAGCAGGGTAAGTTGAGGAAAGTCGATACCCTGCAGTTGTCTACGGCTACCCAGCCAAATGAGCTGTGTTTTAGAGGGATTTAAGAGTAGCCGATTGGAGGCCATCCAAGAAGAGAGGACATCCATAGTCAGACACATCTGACTCACAGTAGCCACCGCATCGGC
This sequence comes from Aporrectodea caliginosa, assembly GCA_020284085.1. Taxonomy (NCBI): domain Eukaryota; kingdom Metazoa; phylum Annelida; class Clitellata; order Crassiclitellata; family Lumbricidae; genus Aporrectodea; species Aporrectodea caliginosa. Next base: position 189,370 of record JACEVL010000552.1, on the reverse strand, counting down.
TGAATGGGTGTGGATGTAGGCTTGCACATCATCGGCAAATAGTTGGTGTAGAAGCCCCTGAGACGTCAACAAGGAGCAGACATCAGCAGTATAAAGAAGATAAAGCAGCGGGCCCAGGACAGAACCCTGGGGCACACCCAAAGGGGCAGGGACCCAAAGAGACCTGGACGAACCAAGGACTACACAATTTGAGCGGTCAGTTAAAAAAGATCTAAGCCATTCTAGAGGCTGGTCCACCAAGCCAAAGGAAGTAGAGAGGCGCTGCAAGAGAATGGAGTGGTCCACACAGTCAAAAGCAGAGCTTACATCAAAGAGAGCAAGGAGAGTAACCTGACCACAGTCAACTGCGCTATAGAAGTCTGACAAAAGCCGAAGCAGGAGAGTCTCCGTGGAGTGATTCCGACGGAAACCCGACTGCTGCGACGGAATCAATTCATTCACATCCAGATAAGTAATCAGCTGGTTAGCAACAATGCGTTCCAGTATTTTAGATAAAAAGTTACATTCGCAATGGGGCGATAGTTTGCTGGATCACTCTGGTCCAGACCATCGTGCTTCAGAACTGGTAGAAGAACGGAACGTTTCTGTGAGACTGGTAGGCATGCCTCAAGGATCGAACAGTTGCACAGAACAGTGAGGAAGGGAAGGAGATCGTCAATTAATTCCTGAACAAGAAATGTTGGTGCAGGATCCAACTCGCACGTCTTGGCGGCAGAGGAGAGGATGAGTCGACGGAGGTCCAAACTCGAAATCTCCTGGAGAGCAGGAAGCCGATGCTCCGTGGTAGAAAACGTAGGCGGAGAAGAGTCAGCAGTGGAACTCCGAAATCACAATTTTTCGAAGCATAGCTGATATCCAATAGACTAGAAAAACCAAAGGCAGGATATGGTGTGAAAGCAGGTTCAAACAGGTGAATTTTGAGATCAGACATGAATGACATTGAAGAAAGCTTACAGAACGTTTATTCTGTGCAGAAAATTCCAAATCTTAGAAAAAAGTGTTTGTTTCTTGCCATTATAGTGTTAATATCTACTGTTTCCAGGCATTTAAAATCGTGAAAGTACCGGGATTCAACTGCCTAGCATAATTTATAGACACGTAGCTATGGTCACAATGACTGATACAGCAGTTCAACTCCTGCTGGTGTTAAGTAGACTGGCAGTGGCATGGAAGGCAAAAGTACCAAACTGATCACCGTAACAGCTGCTAGTAACTGTGCTGAGTCGAAATGTGCAGATTTATATTTAGTTTACCAGCTATGGAACTGTAGGAGCCTACTGCTTACAGGGCTGTTTGGCTTTAGCTATAGCAACTGTTGCCTCGTTTTCAAACGCATGTTACAGATTGTTGCACAACACTTTCCTGTACTGTGTGTTAACAGATCTTGCATGTTAAATGGGTATCATTGTGAGCCACTGTGTAACCGCTCAATAAGCAGATTCACACATAATGGCCGTGTGCAAATCGGTCTGAATTGTATGTGACCCAATGCCGTTATTCCATAGTTTCAGCTTGAAGCTATTATGTGGCACTACATTTAAGTCGATTCATTCTGAGGACTGAAATTTGAAGAACATGTGACTACTGCATTGCATTTACGGTGGATTTCCAATGCACACTAACATCATAATGATAGCCTAATCATTCTGTATATATACTGATCCGATTGTTATCTCCAGGCCAGAACAGATGGGGTCCAGAGGGGCCAGCTGGCCCGGGCCTACGATTTTGAGGGGGCCTACTCTCAATGGTACAAAGTCAACGGGGAAAGGGATCCTTTAGTAAAATATTAATGCAAATACGAAATATAGATAAATCATAGTTGAATAAATTAGAGCTGTCACGAATATGAGTCATGCGCTAGATAAAATAATGTTGCAGTCAGTGTGTAGATTCGGTTTAAATCTAAACTCCATTTAAAATGAACTTCTGGTTTCACGCGTTTGAAGCAAGGACGGAGGACCTATTATATATATAGATACTACATACCTAAATCAAGAACTGTTCTCGGTGAACGAGCTTTTCGCTTGCTGGGCCTGCCTTTTGGAACTCTCTTCCTGTAGCCTATCTGTGCGCTGTGCTCAGTCGGTTGTGTCATTTCGTTCTCGGCTGAAAACTTACCTCTTTCAAATTGCTTATCCACCTTAGGCTGCCTCTCTGTCTCTTACGGACTTATCTTCTGGACGTTGACCTGATTACGGATTGTTTTGATGCGCCATCGGTTGATGCCTTGTGCATTAGACACCGGCGCAATAGAAGTTGCTAATTACATTACATTACATTACATACCTTTCATGTGAAGTTAATCACTCTAATTTCTTCAATTTTCGCCATATATAACATTTGCAGTGTTCTACTGGTATTGGTAATCTGATAATGGAAAAACTGAGAGATAAATGGAATGATATAGGCTACTGGAAGAAGCTCGGCATGTGTCAATCAAAATTGGTGTGCCAGATAGTTTTCATATGCGCAGAGGGACAGGGTTCTCAACTCAAAAGGATGCCGAAAGTTACTTCATGGTGAATGTGTTCTTCAACATAATTGACTTTGTTATAGATGGCCTTTCACGTCGCTTTTCTGCAGTCAGGGACATTTGTGGACTTTTTGATTTATTGTGGGACTTTAACCAGTTAGATGAGAATGTGTGGCTACAAAAGGCTTCTCAGTTTCAGCTGCAATACACCAATTATATTTCAAGTGACATTCAGAGTGAAATGCTTCTTCTTAAAAGAATTTTTGATGTGAATTTCAAAGTCGATGCTGCGTTACCAAAGAACATTTATAGTGCAATATTGAACTTGAGATTGGACAATGTTTTCCCAAATGTCCTCATCACATTGCGCATTTTTCTTTCATTGCCAGTAACAGTGGCTTCCAATGAGAGGAGCTTCAGTGTCCTAAAACGAATTAAGTCTTACTTTCGGTCCACCATGATGGAAGAACGTTTGAATGGCTTAGCAACTTTGAATATTAACAGTGACAAGGCAAAGTTGCTAGATTTCTCAGATGTTATTAATGAATTCGCCCAAAGAAAAGCACGTAAAGCATTTCTGAATGCGAAGAAGTGATGAGATTTTGATGACCATTTTGAGATGTGATATTCTGACAAAACGAATACAGAATATAAATCGTTGTAGTTCTTTTATTGTTCTCTGTTACTGATAAATTGTAATAACTTCATATTCATATATGCTAATGTGAAGTACATGTATTGTACAAAAATCATATGTACTTAGCACTAAATGATTACCAAATACTTAACGAGCAGTTTGAAATTAATGGGGCCTACATTTTCCATCTGGCCCGGGCCCATAACCAGCTCTGCACGGGCCTGGTTATCTCTGATGTGTCTAAGGATTGTTTTTGAAGGTTTGTTTGCTAATTTGAAGACCAGAAAAAGAATCTAGACTGAGTTATACCTCAAGAGTGCAATTCATGCATAGTGATAATAGCATACATTTTTAAAAGCCAATTTCTTTCTTTTTACTTTTAAGTTCATATTTTAATTGTGATTTTTCACTTTTTACTATAAAACAATGTTAGTGCTAGAATTTTAGAATAAAAAAATTTAATCTATACAATCCAGCATTTCCTAAAGTGGTGGTTGTGTGGTGTCGAAATGTGAAATCTATTACTGTCGAGTCTTTCCACGTGCTTTATAGTGTTTGATAGCAGGGCAGCAGCGCTGCCTACATCAACATTATTATAAGGATAAAGAAGAGAACACAGGCATTTGCATGCACCAAGAATCAGAGTGGGTCTGGGTTTATCACAAAACCATTAAAGGCGCTATAGAAGTAACTAATTAATAATAATAATAATAATAATAATAATAATAATAATAATAATAATAATAACTGCGCTTGGGAGCGACGACCTGCGAACCGCACATCTGTCCATGCGGGGCGATGGTGGCGGCGGATGGATCGCACGGGTTGTCATGCGGACTCGGACCGGGTAGGCTCGCCAGACACGCAATCTTGAACGACCTCATCAGCCGCGGCCTCTCGCGTGCCGGCGTCCCTAATATCAAGGAACCTCCTGGAATGTCAAGAACGGATGGAAAGCGCCCGGATGGTCTAACGCTTATTCCCTGGCGAGGCGGACGCAGCCTTGTATGGGACGTCACAGTGACGGACACCGTAGCACCCTCATATCTGCACTCAACGGCGGCGGTGGCGGGCGCGGCGGCGGAGCAGGCGGCCAATAGGAAGAACGCAAAATACAGTCAGCTGATGTCAACCCACCTTTTCGTGCCAGTTGCGTTCGAAACCATGGGCCCTATAAACACCACCGGCATGGACTTCATCAAAGAGCTGGGGAAACGCATAACCCTAACCACCGGAGATTTAAAGGAAACTAGCTACCTCTTCCAGCACTTGTCAGTAGCTATACAGCGCTTTTAACGCGATCGCTTTTCGTAGTTCTTTTATGCAGCCGGATCTTGCCGAGGGATAAACCGTTCCAGAAAACCATCTTCCTTTCTCCGGAAAATATTTTTATAAAAAAAAAAAATAATAATAATAATAATAATAATAATATTAATAATAATAATCGGCCTCACCCTATGTGCACCGCACCGATGCCAGTGTGGAGAAATCGCCGACCCAGGAGGACACCATGGGCTGGTCTGTAGAAAGTCGGTGGGAAGAACAGCCCGACACGCCGCCATCAACGACATAATTTGGAGATCCCTCTCGAAGGCGGACATCCCCAGCTCAAAGGAGCCGCCTGGATTGATTCGAACCGATGGCAAGAGACCGGATGGGGCCACTTTGATCCCATGGGCCAGAGGCAAATATATAGCCTGGGATGCAACGGCCATCCACACATGCGCCCCCTCGTACGTCCATCTGACGGCAGCGATGACAGGAGGTGCGGCAGAACATGCTGCAGAACGCAAACTCAGCAAATACTCTTCCTTGCCCGCGACACACGAGTTTGTCCCGGTGGCCTTAGAATCATTGGGCCCCATCAACCGCACAGGACGAGAGTTCTTACAGGAGCTAGGCCGTCGGATGACGGAGGCAACGGGGGACCCCCGCGAGACGACGCACCTGTTCCAGCGATTGTCCGTCTGCATGCAGCGCTTTAACGCCGCGGCCTTTAGGGGCTCATTTATGCAACACGATGGAGACGAGAACCCGTAAAACACAATTATACTTAGTATCTTAGAGCCTGAGGGATCCTTTGTACCTCGGGCCAAAAAAAAAAAAAAAAAAAAAAGAAAAAATTAATAATAATAACAACAACAACAACAACAACAACAACAACAACAACAACAACAACAACAACAACAACAACAACAACAACAACAACAACAACAACAACAACAACAACAACAACAACAACAACAACAACAACAACAACAACAACAACAACAACAACAACAACAACAACAACAACAACAACAACAACAACAACAACAACAACAACAACAACAACAACAACAACAACAACAACAACAACAACAACAACAACAGCAACAACAACAACAACAACAACAACAAACAACAACAACAACAACAACAACAACAACAACAACAACAACAACAACAACAGCAACAACAACAACAACAACAACAACAACAACAACAACAACAACAACAACAACAACAACAACAGCAACAACAACAACAACAACAACAACAACAACAACAACAACAACAACAACAACAACAACAACAACAACAACAACAACAACAACAACAACAACAACAACAACAACAACAACAACAACAACAACAACAACAACAACAACAACAACAACAACAACAACAACAACAACAACAACAACAACAACAACAACAACAACAACAACAACAACAACAACAACAACAACAACAACAACAACAACAATAATAATAATAATAATAATAATAATAATAAATACTGGTATGATAGTAACTTGTTGAACTGTATCTACAGGGTTTTGAGTTTTGATGTGAACTTTGTGCTGAACAACCTTTTCAGTGGCATGATACTATAACTTTCACACAACGAACAAGTGTATTGTATTGTATTGCATTGTATTGTATCTGGGCATTTATAAAGCGCCTCTAGCAGTAATGACTATTCAGAGGCGCTTCAAGCGTGAGCACTCCGAGGAAACAGAAAAGTTTTAAAGCAACGGACCGAAGTGGTTAAACGACCTGCCAAAATCTGAGCCCGAATTTGTGGAGAAGGTTATGCCACAAAAAAGGACCCACAGTTGCAAAGGCGTGGCGTTGAGCAATGGCTGTACTGGTCCAGGGTATGAAGAGACCTGAGAGAAAGAGAGAGCAGACTCCGGTTTACGGAGGAGAAATGGTGGGATATGAAGCCAGCTTATTTGAACTCGGATAATGGCTGTAATTACTGTTATTTCTTTACAAATTACAATAGAGCATTAATTTTAGGCATTTTAGAATTTTAAATGATTTCCTTGTAATTGAAAAATCACTACTAAAGCATGTTCTTTTATCCTTTCCATTGGACAAGGTAAAAACCCGGATGCAACACCTGATTTCACCAATAATGGCTGAATGGGTGGTTATAAATCAAGACTTGAATGAAATTAATTCAAATGTAAGAAATTTCTTTAAGAATAAAATTGCTTAACAAGACTTTGAGTCCCGTTCATAAAGCTTATGCTTGCTGTATTACAGTTTCTGTTCGAAATGTTCAAATCAATCCTGTTGACGAGACCAGGTGCTCCAATAACAGCCAGTGTGCCATTAATCAAGCGCTTATCTGTACAGCCGAAGGAAATCCTTATCCTGTCCTATTTCAGTGGACAGGTTTTTTAAATGGAAGTCAAATCAAAAACAATACAAGCGGTCAGTTCACCTTAACAAGTAGAGGCAATTACACCGTACAATGCACCGCTTTTAACTCGATTGGAGGCATCACTTACAGCAGCACATCTGAATACTTTAAGACAGAAGGTTAGTGTTAATCATTTTGATCAGTCTGAAAACCTGATTAAAATTCTGCTAACGCTGGTGGCTTCTAGTTAGAATGTATTGTCACATTTACGAACCCGTTGCACTAGTGAAGTTAAGGTTTAGTGTCGCATAACAGAAATTTAAAGAAATGCTTTGAGCCTGCAGTGAATGAATCACAAGGTCCTGGAGAGCACGACGATCAAGGGATTTTTATCCGCATAACTTGCGAAAGCAGCGAATAGACTGAGAATGGATGGAGGGAAGAGAGAATTCGATATATGAGTGATCAGAAAGGGGCGGAGTATGAACATTAGGGTGGAGTGAAAAAAGCAAAAATTCTAGAACCTCAACGTAATAGTGATAACTCGTTGCCTTTTGGTATAGTAAGTTATCATGTCAAATATTTCTTTAAAATTCGTTCTCTAAGATTTGTCCCAACGCGTTTTAAAATTTGAAAATTTAATAAAAAATGACAAATATATAAAAATTCAATAAATTTTTAAAATGTAATGCGCTTATTGTAATAGTGATAATTATTAACTCGTTTCCCTTTGATGTAGTTAGTAATCAGGCCAAATATTTCTTTAAAATTCTTTCTCTAAGATTTGCCCCAACGCGTTTTAAAATTTAACAATTTTAACAAAAATTGTCGAATTTATACAAATTTCAATTAATTTAAAAACAATTTAATGCGTTAATTGTAATAGTGTTTAAGCATTTAATTATGACGTATTTAATGACCACGCAAATTAAAATTAATAAAATGACTGTATGTCAGCAATATTAAATAAACAATAAGCAATAAACATTATAAACAATCCCAACAGTTGTAGACTAGATATGTCATTAATTACTGAAAAGTGAGTCAATGCTCATTTATTTTATTCTGTTGATTGAACTCCGATTGAAATTCTGCTTCAGTATAAAAAGAAGGTATTAGTTCCGTGATTCCAATCTGGCAAAGATGGAACCATTTTTATATGTTTGTCCAACCACAGCAGTAGATGCCTCATCACCAAGTTTGATAGAACGCTCAGCCGATTGTGCGTAACATGAAAATTCGGGAAAATCCAGTTTAGGCACACACTCACTGGCGACAGATTCTTCAAGGTCAGCTGTGGAAAGTGTGTAAATGACCGATGGTTCTGTTGCTTTTCGTTTTACCAATCAATCAGATCGATGTAGTCATTTGCAGAAAATTAAAGTTCTGGAATAGAAAATAATTATTTCAAACAAATACTTTTGATCAGTGCTAAGATTATTTGCTGTGACTTGCAGAAAATCAACTTCAATTTTCTCAAACAAAATAACTGGTAGTCGTTCACAGTATGCCAAGGGCTTTGCCGATTGGCCCTGTCATGCCACCGTCGAGACGCTCCAATAGATTGGCAATTCATTTGAATGCAATTGGCAGACAAACCACTGTGATAAAGGGTTTATTGTTCTCAATTTTTGGTGAGCCGTAACCAGGTGCCATGGAGCTCTCCAGATGGATAACCACAGCCAATCGAATCCTAACCGACACTTGGAAGCATATCCGTGCTCTAGGACTACGCAGAGTCTTGCGATCGAGAAATGAATGTCAGCAGAAACACAGAATACGTAATCCAGAACTTGACTTTGCTGCAAATGATTACATCGATCTGATTGATTGGCGAAACGTAAAAGTTACAGAACCACCGGTCATTTCCACACTTTCAGCAGCTGACCTTGAAGAATTTATCGCCAGTGAGTATGTGCCAACACTCCACTTTCCCCAATTTCCATGCCACACACAATCGGTTGAGCGCTTTGTCCAACTTGTTGATGAGGCATCTACTGCTGTTGTTGGACAAACATCTAAAAATGGTTCCATCCTTGCCAGATTTGAATCACGGAACTAATACCTTCTTTTTATACTAAAACAGAACTTCAAATCGTAGTTCAATCAATAGAATAAAATAAATAAGTATTGACTCACTTTTCAGTAATTAGTGACATAAAATTATCTAGTCTACAACAGTTACTGTTGGGATAGTTTATAAAGTTTAGTGCTTATTGTTTATTTAATATTGCTGACCTACAGTCACTTTATTCATTTTAATTTGCATGGTCATTAAATACGTCATAATTAAATGCTTAAACACTATTACAATTAGCGCATTAAATATTTTTTAATTTATTGAAATTTGTATAAATTCGACAATTTTTGTTAAAATTATTAAATTTTAAAGCGCGTTGGGGCAAATCTTGGAGAACGAATTTTAAAGAAATATTTGGCCTGATAACTAACTAAATCAAAGGGAAACGAGTTATCACTATTAGACAATCAGCGCATTACATTTTAAAAATTTATTGAAATTTTTATATATTCATCATTTTTTGATTAAAATGTCAAATTTTAAAACGCGTTGGGGCAAATCTTAGAGAACGAATTTTAAAGAAATATTTGACATAATAACTTACTATACCAAAAGGCAACGAGTTATCACTATTACGTTGAGGTTCAAGAATTTTTGCTTTTTTCACTCCACCCTTGAACATGAAGATCGTGGACCTGTTCATTGTCAGACGTGATAATCAGAACCAGTAGGGCGCACTGCAGATCGTTGGCCACATTGACGTGTTGGCCTAGGCCGAATTGGGAGAGGAGGTCGATGACGCGATAGCAGGTTCCGTAAGGTCTTGAAGATCAAGATTAAAGCCACCAAGTATAGGAGGACGGACCCAGTCTGTAAACCTATAAGAGGGTCACTGAGCCGTGGTGCGCAGAGATGCTAAGACAGAGAGCTTCAGATGTGGTTATAGCCACGTGGAGACAAATTTCAGATGTACGAAGAGTTGAGCGGAAGTAGACGGAAATGTCCTCACCACGTGCTAGATCAGTGGTTCCCAAACCGTGGCCCGCGGGCCAAAAGTGGCCCGCCAATCCTTTGAATGTGGCCCGCGACAGTCACTCACAAATTTTGAAAAAAAATAAATTACCTTGTTTTCTTGATTTTCGATTTAAGTTAAGTTAAGTTCTTTTTTCTATTATTTTGTTTCAATCTTAGTTCACTTTTCGTCAAGCTCAAGGACTCTATAATTAAAGGACTGGTTACTCGCGATAATATCGTGTACTTCCGGTTTAAGGCAACGAGCCTGGCGCCACCTGGCGATGCGGGTGTAAGGAGCGTCTTTGGACGTAAAAATGCATGGTGAACCCGATGTGTTGTTCAGCGATTAATTGCACGAATTTGTGGAAAACAAATCAGAATTATTTTTATTTCAGTTTCTAAGGAACGAAGAGAGGTAAATAATAATAAATGTAAAGATATTTTTAACGACTTTCAGTTAAATAATCTAAACTACGGAGATAGGCGTTTAGTATGGTAACCACGATTTTTGAAATTTAACAATGTTCAAACGATATAGATCTTCAATTATTGCCTTAACATTGATCTGATATGAAAGTATCTGAGTTACCCTTGCACCAAGCAGTATGCATCTTATTATACTTCCGCTGAAAAACGTGTGTTTTATCTTGCATTGTTGTAAATTGGCACTGACAATATGCCAAAAACATGTTCCATTCGATGTCAGATGTTACCAAAGGCTGCGCATGGGAAACTTACGACGCTTCCCCAGAGACCACTATTTTCTGGCGCTCCAGCGCACGCATTCGTCCACAATGAAAGCAACTGAGGACGGCTCCTCAGATCTCTGTGGCCCGCCATGATCTTTTAAAAGTAATGCTTTGCCCGCCATCAAAAGAGCTTGGGAACCACTGTGCTAGATGACCGTCGTGATGAAGTGGTCTAGGTTGCACACAAGAGGAGGAACCCGATGGCATATACCCAAATCCCAGGAATTTGAGTATAATGCACCCCGGGGATTTCGCACGATCTTCTGAATCCTGATGCCAGTTCTCGGTCACTGTGAGAACGTCAAGTTGAATCTCGAGGAGAGAGTGGGCAACGAAGGCAAACTTATCGGAGAGAGAACGTACGTTCCAGGTGACAACACGTAGCCCAGGAAGGAAGGAAGAAGGGTGCTCCGACAAATGGACAGAATCCTGCAGAGGACTGGTTGTGATAATAGATGAGGATGCGAGGGCTGAAAAGATGTCTGTACTACAGAAATATAAGTTGCATATAATGTGTATAGGTCTATGTGTAAACTCAGACCAAATACTGATTTTTTCCAACTTTACGAGAGTTTTCTCAGACAAATGTCATATGTGGCAGTTACCATCAGTGGGTTGCCGCTTTAATGATAGACCTACAGTTGTAATAATGTGCTGCTATTCCAGTGTTCTTACAAATCTTTAGTTCAATGTTGAATATTGCACAATGCATCTGCTGTGAATAGTTCAGTGTTTTTACTGCACTTCCAGGAGTTGATAATATCTCAATTTCAAATTAAATTTTTTCAAGAGTTAAGAAAATGTCATTTCCAAAGTAGGCCTACTGGTCGTGACTGAGTGATTATCTTGCTTGTTTAAATTTTAATTTTAATTATTACAATTTTAGAAAAGCATGTTAAATGCTTGCCAATATGTATGATGGTACTCAAGCTGTGTTCAGATATTTTGGGTGGCTTTAATGCTGTTGACAAAAAAGGATTTCATTTTAATTATTTCAGTTACTGTTGCTGGACCCCCAACTCCATTACCAAATACAGGTAAATGTTTTTTTAACCAACCTGTAATTATAAAATTGTTAATCTTTTATTTTTTAAATAAATTAATAAAATGCTTTCATCCCTAGATCATCATGATGAAAAGGTGACTAGAATGATAAAACAGTGGAAATGCATAAACATTACTGAATATGTTTATTTTGCTCAGTTTTGCTGCCCATTTTAACTAAAATAAATGTAAATTGTAAATCTAGGCCTTCACCTTTTCAAGAATTCCTACCATAATCCATCCAGTCATTTGCAAAAGTTCTTTCTATTCAACGACGAACCCGCCTTAGCAGCTCCTATTAGGCCTCCTCTCTCTGGTTTTTTGGTAAGCTGATGAAATCTTTGTTATTGATAAACCAAGAGATCGTATTTGGGCAATATAGAGAGCGCCTGAAAATAGTTTCTATTCAAGCGGCGTTATTGAAATTTATAAGTATAAATCCAATTACAAAACTGCTGCAAGAACTACAGGAATGAAAACAAGAGTGAACGTCTGGAGATTTATTTTAACCGATTTGCTCAGAACGCAAAAATTTCCTTCTAAGACAGTTTTAATGCATGGAAGTGCGTAACTATTGCTTAACCTCGTGGATAATTGCTAATTGACTATTTCTGAATAAATATTGACTGAAATTCACATGGATAGTGTTACCCTGCACATTGAATATACATGTGTATCTGGACATGGGAGTGCGTGGTAGTCTAGTGGTTATGGTGCTGGATTGTCCACTGAGAGGTTGGGATTTCAATTCCCCGCCAGGGCAGAAAGTTATTTCGAGATATCTGCTCCATCTGTGCCTACTAACCAACTCAGCTATATTTATAAGGCCATTGACCATGCAATGTAGGTGGGAAGTTGAGACATGCAGCGAGGGAGAGGACTAGCCACACGTCCTAACATGGCTAAAAAAATGAAGTCGCTAACACTTGATGTAGGCCTAATAAAATATTACGGCTCTTCTTTTTCTTCTAGATTTGTACACAGAACCCTTTCAAAACCCTTCAAGATCGATTAGGCCTATATTTTGATTTTTTAATAAGCGATTGCAAAACGTTGAAGCAAGGCGAATTATTTCATGTAATGTCATTTTCAGAGAACAATGAAAGCAAAACTGCGTTGATAGTAGGACTTGTGGTTGGACTTGGAGGATCCATCATTATTATCTCAATAATTGCATTAGCAGTCATATTCTGCAGAAGAAAGAAAATCCGTGAGTATTTAAGAGTTATCAGGACTGTCGTTATTGCAGGGCATTCAAGTTTATAGATTTTAATACGAATGCCGAAGACCAGCGTTATTTTAGCGATGTTACTAATCATGGAAACGGCACGCTACGTAGGCCTAATAGGTCCTAGTTAGATAAACTGTAACATATCCCTGCACTAAATGCTTCAAAATTAATTAACTTTAAGTCTTCACTCATTCAAATTCATTAGCTTCTTTAATTTAAATTGCATTCATACACTAAGAACTCCCTTATTTTCGTTATTCGAGTCATCGCCTTAAAGATTACCGGTAATCGTCTGAACAACTCTACATGTAGGCCCTATGTAAGCCCTATGTGAAGGAGGCGCATGCAGGTAGCACGGCTCACGAAATCTTAAATGTAATGCACCTAGCAGGTAGTCTCTGATTATAATCTACACTATGTATAGTATGTAATATAATTATAAACTCAATAGATTTTTAACAAGGCATCCATGGATATTTTTCTGTTTATTTGTGGACCTGCATTAACGGTGGACTTATTCCGTTATGCGTGTGTAGATTCATATGAAAGACCTAGGCTATTGGCCTAAATCAATATCCGATTTCTTCAATTTTAAAAATTTTGGATTTCAGAACAAAACAAACCGGAAATGTATACAACTTTGGATGTGCAACGTTCTGTACCATCGGGAATGCCTCAACAAGACCTATACACCGATCTACAAACATCGTCTGTCGATTATGAACTTCCGAATGGTCATCGTATAGGCCTAGAAGCCGAAAACTATGAAACTGTGATACCGCCTGGACTTTAGTGATGATATTATTAAGGTTTAACTTGACCGGCAAAATAGTGCATATACTATAATATTCATGTGAACATCTACCCAACCAAAATGTACACTAGGAATTCACTCTAACGCTGTCTTTGGAAGACATATCAAACCAGCCTAATAGCGAGGTCGTGTTATTACAATGATATTTGTTACTTGTCAATTAAATTTGGATCCATGTCCCAATGCTGTTTTATCAGACTTCAGTTTATAAAGAGACGATCGAGTCTCTGATTTAGGCCCCCTATATATGTGAAAATGTACAAGTGCATGTCCGGTGAATTTTACTTGCATTATTATATAAAATATAACTTTTGAACATCACATTTAAGCTTTCTGGAGGCGTTACGAATACATGCTTTCACGTCTATTTAATTCCATCTAGGCCTAAGCAGAACTAACTTATTCTGATTTATGATGTCCATGATTATGACATCTGACATTTAGTCTAGATTTCACCAAGACTATGTTTAACATAGAGAATCCAACAACAGGGCCTACTGTGGTTGACACAGTGGCTTACCTGTCAGACCTGGGGTCTAGACCCTCTGTGACTAAGAGCATAATTCTTGAGATTCGTATAGCTAAGTTTAGGCATTTCGGCTGTTGCCTCCCTCTGATCGGTGACTTGCTATGCATCTTACAGTAGAGTATTTTCCAGACTGCTTTCACGTACGGACAGGTACGGTCTTGTGCACGAGACCAAAATTCCAAGACCAAGACCGAGACCAAGACCGCGTGGTTCAAGACCAAGACCGAGACCAAGACCGCGTGGTCCAAGACCAAGACCGAGACCAAGACCGCGTGGTCCAAGACCAAGACCGAGACCAAGACCGCGTGGTCCAAGACCAAGACCGAGACCAAGACCGCATCATCCAGGTCCAAGATCTAAGCCTCAAGACCATAAACGCAATTCTCAGTTGTAGCGTTACATCAGATGCTTATTATATTTATAGTTATGGTTTTGTCCCCAGGTCTCATGAGGAGCACACTACACTCTCAGTAGTCAGTAGGTGCAGGTGTTGCGGAATACAAAAACTTTGCCAGTAGAGAAAAATTCCCCACCAAATACCTGATCTGCATCGTTTACCCGGCTACCGATTTTGGCTCGAGAAACTGCATCAGTGTAAGCCTAACTAGTCACTAAAGCATCAGAAGTCAGATTTAACTGTGCCTCAACGTTTTCTTGTCGCTTCTGATAAGAAGCGAACAACGCGGTCCTCTCTCGCTTTGTCCTTGGCGGATCGTCGCATGAATTCGAAGCTATCTCAGAAGACCATGCATGAATAACCGAAAATATCGACAACATTTAACAAATAGTCCACTCTAGTTCCCACCAAAGGCCAAACCAAAGGCGCAAGGCCAAGACCAAAGGCGAATGACCGAGACCAGACGCCCAAGACCAAGACCACACCTTTAAGACCAAGACCAAGACCACACCTTTAAAGACCAAGACCGAGACCAAGACCGGAACATTCGAGACCGAGACCAAGACCAAGACCGCATTTTTTCGGTCTCGAGACGGTCTCGAGACCAAGACCGCGGTCTCGAGACCACATCACTGCCTGAGTGACTACGGTATACTGGATTCCTATCCAGAGAACGACGTTTACTGGACCCGAAGCGCAACCGCATTGAACCACTGGTATACTAATGCTCCACGGTGGAAATAATCTGGGCTCACAAGGAATAATTTTTATTTCTATCTCTTCCAACCAGAGGTTCCTTTACATCAGTTATAGCGTCATAAGCTGAAGCTGAACTTCTTACATTAATTCTGACTATGAACCGTGTAGAGTATTACAGGTTTATACTCCATCATCATAATTATCATCATCATCATGTCATCATCATCATCATCGTCATCATCATATATCATAATCATTCATATTCATCATAATCTCCATCATCATCATCATCATCATCATCATCATCATCATCATCATCATCATCATCATCATCATCATTCATCATCATCATCATTCATCATCACATCATCACATCATCACATCATCATCATCATCATCATCATCATCATCATAATCATCATCATCATCAATACGTCTCTCCGGAGCACTACCGTTTCTACGGCACTTTGCCAACGTGCCGCTCATGGGCTCGATCGTCTCCAAGCTGTGTAGCAGAATTGTTAGTGGATTAGGCTATATCCATTAATTCCAAGTTCTTTAGTTATTACGTAACGTTCACCTAATTTCAGTTAAAATTGGTGTTATATTACCTTCCTGTAGAAATTTATTTATACACAGGAATAGGCCCTTGTTGCATTGATAGAAATTATGCCACTGAGCTAGCTCTATGCAGAATGACTAAGGTTTGCCTTTGTCTAAGTCCGGACAGGCCAGAGTCACACGGACAGTGACGGAAACAATACACAGACGGACACTGATAAGGACCCCTACTTTTAAAGAGCCGAGAGGACGATGTTGTACGCTAGTCTGCAATGAGTTGCATCGAGTTCAATCGGACCGGAGAAATGGGGATTGAAAGTACGCTAGTATACAAACGGTCAGGGTCTTTCATGGTCCGAACTGCCAGCCGACGTGCAGGCCAGGCTCTTCTCCGTTCGTCCGATTTACAAGGCTCTCTCTTCCGATCTTCGACAGTAGGCCTACGTGTACTTCGGCCACACACCGCTCCCTCTATGTCGCGTTGTCCAGTCTGATCTTTCTGCGTCCTCTGATCCGTTCGTGGTTATGCAGACCGCCCGCAGCTCTCAGTCCATTGTGAAGTAGCCTATCGTTCGTCAAAGCCCTTGAAATAGAGTGGGCCTACTGAGCTGCGAGTATTGTCTTACGTTACGACAAGGATTTAAGTGGATTAACGTCGAGTCTTCCAGTATAAAGCCAGTAGGAAACGTAAGAAACCTCGTTATATTGCCCAAATTACATACATGTCTTAGTTATATTATTGTGTTCGCATAATCGCACTAAGGGGAGATTCCAGCGTGCTTAATCTAAGCTACTTCGTGACGATGTATAAATTCATCCTGTCGTTCTGGCACAGTCTCAATACTGGCTCTCAAGTCTGTGTGACTTCCAGACATAGAATCTAGCCTTTCCCTGATAGTCTGTCACTTAATTCAGTCTGGCTTTCGGACATACATGTAGCATGTAACTTTCCCTCACCTCAGCTTGACTGTCTCTCATTTCAGCCTGACCTTCTCTTAGTTCAGCCTGAACCTTAAGCAATCGAACCCAACCTTTCCAATATCATTTCCAGGGCGACATTATAGGCAAACTTGAAGGAGAGGAAGGCCTATTCATAACTTCACCTTCCGTTTCTGCCCCTTCTCCTTCTTCAAGCCTAATCAAAGGTTCCAACATTTTTCTGAAGAACAACGGATAACTTGTCTTCTACTTTTATTCTAATAGTAAACACAATGGATATATAGTTAATTAGTTATGCAATGAACAGAATGTCTTAGGCTAGAACTAATATTAACCCAAAAAGTAGTAACTTTGTTGTTGAACAAGACGAATCGGTTGCGGATCGAACACTCATGAGCCATTGCAACCTATACTGTTGGTGAGAAGATGAGACCGGAGGACAAAGACTGGCCGCCCGTCCTCATAATATTATGCTGAGGCTAAGAAAATGATGTCGCTAATATTCCATACCCATGGCTGGCGCGCAGTACTAACCTAAGAATTAAACTGCCCTTCTTACTTTCATTATTAAGCCGTACTGATACGGCATTCAAATTCTTTTGTGGTTGGAATAGACGAAGCAAAGTGAGCAAGTTGCAGATGTAATTTAAAAAGGATGGCAAATCGATAGGCAATATACGTCTTTAGATCGGGGGTTCCGTGTTGATGTTGAACTGCAGGAGTTAAGTAGAAGGAAGTGAGCGAGCGCTATGTAAACGCGGAAGGAAAGTTCGTGATTGAATTTCCCTATAATTTGGGCGGGGTTTTTGAAATTAATCTTAGGCCAGGATTTTGCTAATGGTGTGTGAAGTCAGAGAGTGGCATAGGTTGCAATGGGTCATGAGTGTTCGATCCGCATCCGATGTTAAGCTACTGCAATAATTATTTTACTCTTCCTTAATATAAACGACACCGAAATAAACCACCTTCAAGCTGTGGGACAGTGGAGGCACCAGGATTTCAGGTTTGGGGGGGGCTAAAGCTCCAAGCCCATCCCCTTTGGCCCCTCCTCCCTGTGATTTGCAGTGATTTCCCACTTTTGGGGGGCTGAGCCGCAGTCAGGGGGGCTAAGCCCACCCTATCCCTCCTCTGGCGCCGCCACTGCTGTGGGAGTCTGCAGAAAGCTCGACTTGCTCGTGTTTAATAACAGTTAAACCTCAAAACCACCGCGCCTGAAACCACACGGCTTAAAATACCTGCACGAATAGAGTACAAATTAAGTCCTATCATTTAGGCCTAATTAGGCCTACCTACTAGGCTACAACAATAAGGCTACAATAAACTTCAATCATCTCCTATCGCAGTTATTTAATATCCAACCATGACATTTCGCTCAACTCACTCCTCTTCCGCCGAAGTATTGTGGCGGTCAGGCCACAAGGCAGAATGAATGATCTATAAATAGCTTAATAATATTGATTTTCTGTTATACGGTGTCGCGCCTCTGAATCGCTAGATGGCGTTTAATCAGCGATCGATTCGAGTTTTAATAAATATAATTAAATTATACGGTCGCTTAATTTTGGCTATTTTATCGTTTTAATATATTAATTAAATAAAAGTACATCTTCCCACGTCCTATAGTTGATGACTAAAGATAGGCATCGCCTAAATTAATGCTTAAGAGTCTATCTCTTAGACACCTTGGGTTAAGAATTTGTGTAAGGAGGCCTTTATAAGCGATGAGAGCTACAGCATACATGGTCCATAGATGAATATAGGCTGCCTCACGGTGTTTTGCCTATAATGTAGAGTGGTCGTCGTACTGCTCTACACATGCAGAGTTAGTGGTGGTTCGGACCCTCTGCTAATAGCGACACGGTTCTTTAGTGTCGTTGGTTACGGGAAAGTTACGGGCGCCTCCGCGTCCAAAATAAGACAAGACTAATCCGTGCGCTCCCGTGTGACAGCCGCTCACACGGTCGGGCCAATGCCGGCTATCGCTGATCTGACGGGGTAGGGCCCATCGCGTTGTTGATCGCGAGCCGGTCCGAGCTTTGATCGTGGGAGGCTAATCGGGAAAAGACCGATCGTGAGAAATAAAGGCTCACAGGTCTATAACGGGGAAGGTGTCACTCCGTTGGTGTCGGTCGGAAAGTACGCGAAGATACCAGGAAACGACAGGTCTGTAATCAAATACGGGGAAGGCGAGACCCCGGTGATACCCCGTTCGGAAAGTGCGGGGAGAGACCGAAAAATCAGTTAACGGCGAGTGAATAAATACGGGGAAAATTCCCCGCTGGCCCGGTTCGATCAAATACGGGGAGGGTGACCCCGTTGGCGACAGATAAATACGGGGACAGCTTCCCGGAGTTACCGTTCGATAAATGCTGCACACCAGTGTGGTAAAGTACGGGGAAGATGGTGACCCCGTTGATACCGTTCGTAAAAACAATTGCGGATCTACCCGCATATTCTTTTCAACTTGCGGGTCTACCGCACCTTTTCTACTTACGGGACTTACCGAAATATCTCTGGCCTGCGGTTTCCCCGCGGATTATCTTTCTTTTGTTATCTAGCGTCGGTTATAGTTAGGCTATTTCCGCGGTTTCCCCGTGGAATATATCTTTCGTCGCGTTCTTAGCGTCGTTCATAGTAACTTTCGCGGTTTTCTTGCGGATAATCTTTCTTTGCGTACTTTACGTCGGTTGTACTTATTACCGCGGTTTCCCGCGGTAAATATCTACTTGCGGGACTAGCCGCATTATCTTTATTCATGGTTTCCCTGCGGTTTCTTTACTTGCGGAACTAACCGCATATCTCTCTGTTCGGAGAATTACCTGACAGATCTGACCGTGGTCTCTGTTCAGGTGAGAGAGACAGTAATATTCCCTAACAGGGAAGTAAATACACAGGTCTGTGAGAAAAAGGGGTAACGTTAGTGACACTTACCCCTGATTCCGGCAACGGAATCGAGTCCGAGGATTCGGAAACGAATCCTGTGAGTCCGTGCGCTCCCGGGCACAACCGTAACGCTCGCTGTCTGATTCGGAAAGTCTGATTCAAGGGATACCTGAGGCGGAGTAAGGGCCCACTCTCGTTGGCAGGTCTCGGATCAGATTGTTTCGGATAGCGTGAAGAAAGGTTGTGTAAGACTTAAGCCGGGGAAGGGTATACTCGCGAGACACAGCGAGTCAACGCCCTTGGTGAGGAGTACGAAAACCCCAGGTGGGTAGATCAACGCAGACCAAGAAAGTGATCGATACGTGTACTTTCGGGTAGTCGGGTACCCACGTAGATACATATTTGCTTGTCGCAACACACAGCTCTGAGAACTGACTGAAGTGCGAGGCTGGGCCCCTCGTGCGTAGGTCGGAACGAAGTTCTGTGTGTAGATAGTGAAGGTTATAGAGAGAGGACCTTCACCATCAGAGTCCGTAGATACCTTACCAGTGTTTCTTTTCTTTCGAAGCAGAATTTATTACTGTGTTGGTCGTTCTTTGCCAACACAGAGGCCAGTGTATCTTACGAAGCAGAATACTTTATCACTGTGTTGGTCGTTCTTTGCCAACACAGAGGCGAGTGTACCTTTTCTTACGAAGCAGAATTCTTACTGTGTTGGTCGTTCTTTGCCTTCACAGTCTGTGAGATCCTACCGGTGTCTTTCTTTCTCTTCTGAAGCAGAATTTATCACTGTGTTGGTCGTTCTTTGCCAACACAGAGACGGGTAAGGGAACTTACTCCGTCAATTGTGGTGCATGACAATATACGTGTGAGGCCGCATGCTAAACACGGAAATGGAGCGAGAGACACATGACGGTAGGACAAAGACAAGTGTCTAGGAAGAGTTGAGGTAGAGAGTTGTTACAAGTATTGTCTAGGCCGACAAGACGTAGAGCTTTGCCATCAGTATTTTCTAGGATGACAGGACGTAGAGAGTTGTTACGGGTATGTCTAGGGAAAATGGCGTAATGACTTGTCATAAGTATTCCTGGTTCCCGGAACTTAGAGAACGTTTGGTGTCCCTTATTATTGGCGATAGTTTAAGAGTCACGAGATGTAGAATGGTAAGTCGAAGTTCAGATCAGGTAGAGAGGAAGAGGAAGACGCGTAGCTAAGACGGTAAACACGAAGAGAAAGACTCCTGCTGATAAAAGAACGAACCCTGTCTGTTCTGAGAAACGGCCATCCTCACTCAGGACGTTGCCCATCCGGCGACCGTGGAAGAAGCAGAGTCAAGCCCCGAGATGGAGCTATACAGCTCTCTTAGAGAAGCGGCAGACCTTAAGCCTCCCCTGATAGGAACGGTCACCCTGGGTAGAGATGGAGAACAGCCATTTACATTGAAGTAGACAAGGCAGTGACTCGGGCGGCTCCAGAAGGACAGTGGGCTGGAGCCGACGCCGTCCCGTGAGCAGAGAGAGAGAGAGAGAGAGAGGTAGCCCCCGGGCGGCGGTCGCCACAGTATCTCTTCGTCTTTTCATTAACTCATCACGGATTCACTGATAAACTTTGTAAATCGGTCCATCATATCATAACAGTTCCACGCTAGCTCCGGAATAAACTGCAGACAGAATTATGACAATAATTAGCCTGCGCCTGATATTTCGCACGGAATCACCAAAACTTCACCTATGATTGCCATATCTGCGCAGTTCTTAATTTCTCTTAAAATTGAAAACACTCCTTTCCTAATATAATTCCTGGGCTATATCCTGATTTCTCCTCTTCTTATTTATCTCGTCACTCCAATTCTAAACAATATCCATTGTGTTCGTCGGCTAGGATGATTGTCTACCTGCCCGGCTCTGGATCTTGAGCCGAAACAGATTTTCATCTTTTCTGCCTATTGACTTTTGTTTTGACTGAGCGCCTGTGAATAAACTGGTTCCCGACTTAGCCTTTGTTATATTAGTATTATATCTTCGCAGGAGTGGTTTGGGAGTGAGGTAACACTTCGGAAATATTAAAGCACTGTCAAGGTTTCCACTCGAGTTATTCTTTCTACCTTAAGCCAAAAAATAGGCAATTATAAATATACGGACGGGCACCTGTTCTGAGCATAGCATACTCCACTAGGTGTTTTTATTTTAAATTCAGTTACATGAATATTATAACCTGCATATTCTGCCATACCAAGGGTGAGAACTGTTCGAAATAATATCTGCCGATGTCAACGGCCTTTCTTTCTCAAAAGTGAATTCTTTTTCCCTGCCTAAATGGATCCTAAACCGTTTTTGAACCTGGTTTCGGATTCATGAAACCTCTTGCACCCAGAAGTTGATAGAAATCCAATGACGTCAAGAAAACAGCGATGACGTCACGCATGAACTTAAGAAATATAAACAAAGATTAAAAAGTGAAAATGTCGATAGAATAATAATTAGGGAACTCGTTAAAAGTTAAGATTTGGGGATGGGTGGGTGAGAATCGGAGACCGTTGCGGTCCGGTTGGGGCACAGACCGGATGGGAGGGCTGAGAATGCGGCGAAGGTAAAAAATGGCTAAATCGTGAATGGATTGGGGAATTGTTTTTGGTATCAAACGCATCCCAGGATTCCCTGCAGAGCTAAAAAAAAAGCACCAAAGGACGGTCCATCGTTTTAACAATTGCACCAAACTTTCATTTTGCGTATTATTGTTGACAATGTACATTAATTGTGGGTATAGCCTTATAATAGTCTATTATAAGGCTTCTGAACATCATAGTCCAGAGGTAGAATGAATCAGCTGCGATGACAAAGTCTGTCCAAGAAGTCACCTACCCAACTCGTTAATGGTGTTAATTACTCATATTATTTTTGCGTTGATTAACCCAACACTCAAAGTGGGATAACCCGATCCTAAAATAATTTCGCCTTTTAGACAATTACGCCTATGTAGTAGGCTAATTACGCAGCAATTTTTAATAATGAATGTGCACGTACAGTTAAATAGTTGCACGTTTCACACTGAATAGTTTGTTTACAGGCGCTTTGTTTGTACTTGGGAGAGCCGTAGCTATCGGGCTACGAAAACGAGTGATGGCCGATTCCGTCGTTGGAAGCCATGGTTACGCGGTCGCCATGGCAACGGTGCCGACCAGAGCGGTAACCATGGGCAACGGGTTGGAAAAGAATAACAACTGCCTCAACGAACGTCAGTGGTCGTATGCACAGATGCTTTGGGACTATCTACGACTCAACCAGCCACTGCAAAAGGTCTGTTCGAAAATCAGAATCCAAACGGACCAATGAACACAAACAAACAAACAAACAAACAAACACACACAGTGTCACACACACACACACACACAGATTTAAACCAACGGCTTGTGTCTTGATTTTCTGTCTACTTCTCACCCTATAATCCATAATAGAGCTCTAGTAATACTTGTAGTTAGTTTACCAATTTTACTAATACAGAAATAATGAATGGTGTTTTTTCAGCATATCTTCATGATGTTAATGAAACTTGAATTTCAGTTGTGATTACAACTCTTCTTCAAAGGCTGAACCTCTATCCATCCTTGACCCATTTGCATATGTCTTTGTCTGCTTCTGTGTCACTCCCTGTCTGTTTCTTTCTCTCATTACAGGTTACACCACCTCTTCTTACAGGATCTAGAGCAAAGCTACATATGTAGATGTAACTAAACCAACTTAACACCTTGAGGGCAGTGCTATATAAATTTGTAGTTCAACAGTTGCAATCTGAGTTGTTGTGTAGGCAACACTTTTGTAAGATAAAGAAAACGGTGCTATATTAAGCGTATAACTGATTAAACCCAGATACAAATACAGTACTAGAAATGGATGCAGTAGGTTCCTAACCGAGTTACTGTATGTTGTCTTTTCAGAGCGACGTTATTCTAGTGTTTGGAAATGTGGACCCACGAACCGCAGAACATGCTTCGTCACTCTGGCTACAAGGCTATGTATGGCCAGTGGCTCATGTTCTCCGGGTATTTAGGAAACTACACAAGAGGTACAGTATACATGTTTGCAAATGCTTCTAAAAATTTGGACTAAACATGTGCAAAGCAATGGACTTGAATAACAACTTAAAAGATTGGAAATATTCATTTGCACCTGCTGATGATGATGGTTATAGCAATTACCAGTAGAAACTGTCGTCTTGTTCTTTATGAGGGTTCTGCAAAAATTGGTGAACTCTGACCTTTACACGTCCTTTGAACTTCATCCAGAAGATATTTCTATGTGGGGTGGAACACATAATTCTATTATTTGTATCTGGTTTAGTTTCTTGGACACTTAGAGCAAGTTACTAATTACAATTATACAATTACGAAACAGGGGATATCGTTTTGGATCAATTGTTTGTCTTACAGAATTGTTCTAGAAAGATGACACATCGCGTAAAACTATGAATTTTAGGTTGGAAAACTGACACAGCGAAATAATATTATTTCAAGAGCCAATTATTTTGTATCTCGATAGCTATACACTTTGAAAAGTCAACTCCGTGTCTCGATTAGGGTTTCGACTACTGTAACAGGGCTAGTTGATTAGTTGCTGTTTAACGACGTGGTCATATCATAGATGATTAGCGTCGCCCTCCTCCTTTCTCCAGGCTTTGTTCTGGCACTAATACTATCAAAAGGTATGGTCATAATGAATTTAAAAAGCCCATTATGTTAATCATGCTGTAATTATATTCTTCTGCTCGCGTGACGTGACGTTACTCGCAGCAACTTTGCTAGCAACCATTTATTCACCACAGAACGGGAATCTCATTTCCTTGTCTAGAGTTTTTGACCACAAGGAACCCGGAAGACACATGCATGACGACGACGATAAGGACGCAAGTGATAACGACGAAACGATGACCATAATGATGAAGATGAAGATGAACGTTCGTCAAAGCCCTTGAAATAGAGTGGGCCTACTGAGCTGCGAGTATTGTCTTACGTTACGACAAGGATTTAAGTGGATTAACGTCGAGTCTTCCAGTATAAAGCCAGTAGGAAACGTAAGAAACCTCGTTATATTGCCCAAATTACATACATGTCTTAGTTATATTATTGTGTTCGCATAATCGCACTAAGGGGAGATTCCAGCGTGCTTAATCTAAGCTACTTCGTGACGATGTATAAATTCATCCTGTCGTTCTGGCACAGTCTCAATACTGGCTCTCAAGTCTGTGTGACTTCCAGACATAGAATCTAGCCTTTCCCTGATAGTCTGTCACTTAATTCAGTCTGGCTTTCGGACATACATGTAGCATGTAACTTTCCCTCACCTCAGCTTGACTGTCTCTCATTTCAGCCTGACCTTCTCTTAGTTCAGCCTGAACCTTAAGCAATCGAACCCAACCTTTCCAATATCATTTCCAGGGCGACATTATAGGCAAACTTGAAGGAGAGGAAGGCCTATTCATAACTTCACCTTCCGTTTCTGCCCCTTCTCCTTCTTCAAGCCTAATCAAAGGTTCCAACATTTTTCTGAAGAACAACGGATAACTTGTCTTCTACTTTTATTCTAATAGTAAACACAATGGATATATAGTTAATTAGTTATGCAATGAACAGAATGTCTTAGGCTAGAACTAATATTAACCCAAAAAGTAGTAACTTTGTTGTTGAACAAGACGAATCGGTTGCGGATCGAACACTCATGAGCCATTGCAACCTATACTGTTGGTGAGAAGATGAGACCGGAGGACAAAGACTGGCCGCCCGTCCTCATAATATTATGCTGAGGCTAAGAAAATGATGTCGCTAATATTCCATACCCATGGCTGGCGCGCAGTACTAACCTAAGAATTAAACTGCCCTTCTTACTTTCATTATTAAGCCGTACTGATACGGCATTCAAATTCTTTTGTGGTTGGAATAGACGAAGCAAAGTGAGCAAGTTGCAGATGTAATTTAAAAAGGATGGCAAATCGATAGGCAATATACGTCTTTAGATCGGGGGTTCCGTGTTGATGTTGAACTGCAGGAGTTAAGTAGAAGGAAGTGAGCGAGCGCTATGTAAACGCGGAAGGAAAGTTCGTGATTGAATTTCCCTATAATTTGGGCGGGGTTTTTGAAATTAATCTTAGGCCAGGATTTTGCTAATGGTGTGTGAAGTCAGAGAGTGGCATAGGTTGCAATGGGTCATGAGTGTTCGATCCGCATCCGATGTTAAGCTACTGCAATAATTATTTTACTCTTCCTTAATATAAACGACACCGAAATAAACCACCTTCAAGCTGTGGGACAGTGGAGGCACCAGGATTTCAGGTTTGGGGGGGGCTAAAGCTCCAAGCCCATCCCCTTTGGCCCCTCCTCCCTGTGATTTGCAGTGATTTCCCACTTTTGGGGGGCTGAGCCGCAGTCAGGGGGGCTAAGCCCACCCTATCCCTCCTCTGGCGCCGCCACTGCTGTGGGAGTCTGCAGAAAGCTCGACTTGCTCGTGTTTAATAACAGTTAAACCTCAAAACCACCGCGCCTGAAACCACACGGCTTAAAATACCTGCACGAATAGAGTACAAATTAAGTCCTATCATTTAGGCCTAATTAGGCCTACCTACTAGGCTACAACAATAAGGCTACAATAAACTTCAATCATCTCCTATCGCAGTTATTTAATATCCAACCATGACATTTCGCTCAACTCACTCCTCTTCCGCCGAAGTATTGTGGCGGTCAGGCCACAAGGCAGAATGAATGATCTATAAATAGCTTAATAATATTGATTTTCTGTTATACGGTGTCGCGCCTCTGAATCGCTAGATGGCGTTTAATCAGCGATCGATTCGAGTTTTAATAAATATAATTAAATTATACGGTCGCTTAATTTTGGCTATTTTATCGTTTTAATATATTAATTAAATAAAAGTACATCTTCCCACGTCCTATAGTTGATGACTAAAGATAGGCATCGCCTAAATTAATGCTTAAGAGTCTATCTCTTAGACACCTTGGGTTAAGAATTTGTGTAAGGAGGCCTTTATAAGCGATGAGAGCTACAGCATACATGGTCCATAGATGAATATAGGCTGCCTCACGGTGTTTTGCCTATAATGTAGAGTGGTCGTCGTACTGCTCTACACATGCAGAGTTAGTGGTGGTTCGGACCCTCTGCTAATAGCGACACGGTTCTTTAGTGTCGTTGGTTACGGGAAAGTTACGGGCGCTCCGCGTCCAAAATAAGACAAGACTAATCCGTGCGCTCCCGTGTGACAGCCGCTCACACGGTCGGGCCAATGCCGGCTATCGCTGATCTGACGGGGTAGGGCCCATCGCGTTGTTGATCGCGAGCCGGTCCGAGCTTTGATCGTGGGAGGCTAATCGGGAAAAGACCGATCGTGAGAAATAAAGGCTCACAGGTCTATAACGGGGAAGGTGTCACTCCGTTGGTGTCGGTCGGAGAGTACGCGAAAATACCAGGAAACGACAGGTCTGTAATGCAAATACGGGGAAGGCGAGACCCCGGTGATACCCCGTTCGGAAAGTGCGGGGAGAGACCGAAAAATCAGTTAACGGCGAGTGAATAAATACGGGGAAAATTCCCCGCTGGCCCGGTTCGATCAAATACGGGGAGGGTGACCCCGTTGGCGACAGATAAATACGGGGACAGCTTCCCGGAGTTACCGTTCGATAAATGCTGCACACCAGTGTGGTAAAGTACGGGGAAGATGGTGACCCCGTTGATACCGTTAGTAAAACAATTGCGGATCTACCCGCATATTCTTTTCAACTTGCGGGTCTACCGCACCTTTTCTACTTACGGGACTTACCGAAATATCTCTATTCGCGGTTTCCCCGCGGATTATCTTTCTTTTGTTATCTAGCGTCGGTTATAGTTAGGCTATTTCCGCGGTTTCCCCGTGGAATATATCTTTCGTCGCGTTCTTAGCGTCGTTCATAGTAACTTCCGCGGTTTTGTTGCGGATAATCTTTCTTTGCGTACTTTACGTCGGTTGTACTTATTACCGCGGTTTCCCCGCGGTAAATATCTACTTGCGGGACTAGCCGCATTATCTTTATTCGCGGTTTCCCCGCGGTTTCTTTACTTGCGGAACTAACCGCATATCTCTCTGTTCGGAGAATTACCCGACAGATCTGACCGTGGTTCGTTCAGGTGTGAGAGACAGTAATATTCCCTAACAGGGAAGTAAATACACAGGTCTGTGAGAAAAAAAGGGGTAACGTTAGTGACACTTACCCCTGATTCCGGCAACGGAATCGAGTCCGAGGATTCGGAAACGAATCCTGTGAGTCCGTGCGCTCCCGGGCACAACCGTAACGCTCGCTATCTGATTCGGAAAGTCTGATTCAAGGGATACCTGAGGCGGAGTAAGGGCCCACTCTCGTTGGCAGGTCTCGGATCAGATTGTTTCGGATAGCGTGAAGAAAGGTTGTGTAAGACTTAAGCCGGGGAAGGGTATACTCGCGAGACACAGCGAGTCAACGCCCTTGGTGAGGAGTACGAAAACCCCAGGTGGGTAGATCAACGCAGACCAAGAAAGTGATCGATACGTGTACTTTCGGGTAGTCGGGTACCCACGTAGATACATATTTGCTTGTCACAACACACAGCTCTGAGAACTGACTGAAGTGCGAGGCTGGGCCCCCTCGTGCGTAGGTCGGAACGAAGTTCTGTGTGTAGATAGTGAAGGTTATAGAGAGAGGACCTTCACCATCAGAGTCCGTAGATACCTTACCAGTGTTTCTTTTCTTTCGAAGCAGAATTTATTACTGTGTTGGTCGTTCTTTGCCAACACAGAGGCCAGTGTATCTTTTCGAAGCAGAAGCACTTTATCACTGTGTGTGGTCGTTCTTTGCCAACACAGAGGCGAGTGTACCTTTTCTTACGAAGCAGAATTCTTACTGTGTTGGTCGTTCTTTGCCTTCACAGTCTGTGAGATCCTACCGGTGTCTTTCTTTCTCTTTTGAAGCAGAATTTATCACTGTGTTGGTCGTTCTTTGCCAACACAGAGACGGGTAAGGGAACTTACTCCGTCAATTGTGGTGCATGACAATATACGTGTGAGGCCGCATGCTAAACACGGAAATGGAGCGAGAGACACATGACGGTAGGACAAAGACAAGTGTCTAGGAAGAGTTGAGGTAGAGAGTTGTTACAAGTATTGTCTAGGCCGACAAGACGTAGAGCTTTGCCATCAGTATTTTCTAGGATGACAGGACGTAGAGAGTTGTTACGGGTATGTCTAGGGAAAATGGCGTAATGACTTGTCATAAGTATTCCTAATTCCCGGAACTTAGAGAACGTTTGGTGTCCCTTATTATTGGCGATAGTTTAAGAGTCACGAGATGTAGAATGGTAAGTCGAAGTTCAGATCAGGTAGAGAGGAAGAGGAAGACCGTGGCTAAGAAGGTAAACTAAAAGAGAAAGACTCGTGCTAGTAAATTAGCGAACCCTGTTCTGAGAAACGGCCATCCTCACTCAGGACGTTGCCCATCCGGAGACCGTGGAAGAAGCAGAGTCAAGCCCCGAGATGGAGCTATACAGCTCTCTTAGAGAAGCGGCAGACCTTAAGCCTCCCCTGATAGGAACGGTCACCCTGGGTAGAGATGGAGAACAGCCATTTACATTGAAGTAGACAAGGCAGTGACTCGGGCGGCTCCAGACGGATAGTGGGCTGGAGCCGACGCCGTCCCGTGAGCAGAGAGAGAGAGAGAGAGAGAGGTAGCCCCCGGGCGGCGGTCGCCACAGTATCTCTTCGTCTTTTCATTAACTCATCACGGATTCACTGATAAACTTTGTAAATCGGTCCATCATATCATAACAGTTCCACGCTAGCTCCGGAATAAACTGCAGACAGAATTATGACAATAATTAGCCTGCGCCTGATATTTCGCACGGAATCACCAAAACTTCACCTATGATTGCCATATCTGCGCAGTTCTTAATTTCTCTTAAAATTGAAAACACTCCTTTCCTAATATAATTCCTGGGCTATATCCTGATTTCTCCTCTTCTTATTTATCTCGTCACTCCAATTCTAAACAATATCCATTGTGTTCGTCGGCTAGGATGATTGTCTACCTGCCCGGCTCTGGATCTTGAGCCGAAACAGATTTTCATCTTTTCTGCCTATTGACTTTGTTTTGACTGAGCGCCTGTGAATAAACTGGTTCCCGCGACAGTGCGACTTAGCCTTTGTGGGCGCTGTAGAAATCTCAAGATTACGGTTACAATATTATTGCGACCAGCTAATGTCGCGGTGAGAAAACTCTTCCTTGTTAGAAGATACTCTTCTGAAACGGCAGATCCTAAAGCGAATCCACATAATAATAATAATATGCGTAAGTGTATTCACGGTCTATTAGGCCTACACGTCAGTCTCAGGCGGCACGAACTACCTGGTCGACTCAGACACGCAAACGCAGTTCAGTGGGCATATTGTACGGAGTAAATTCGTTTAGGCCTATATGTAGAGTCTACGATTAAGGTATTTTGCGAGTTGAGCGATCTTTTGGAACAATGAGCAAGATATTAGCAAGTTTTTGATAAGCTGAGTGCTTAAGGTGTTGAATTTATCAGTGTGTCATATTGCCAGAGCTTTCTACGGATGTAAAATTAATACGACTGTGTGTGAAATTACTTCCTTCGAAAGTTCAGGAGTGTTCACAATCATAAGCGATGGTGCTGAGCAATTCCAGGTGAAAGACTTCGTCAAGGTCTCTATACAGTAGCCTAATCGCCTCTGGAGAGGGAGGGCTGGAGCCTGGAGCCCGTATTCTCCGCGTCTCAAGCCGAACTCTCTGACCAGTTGGTTATCGTGCCACAGTCTTGCTTCCGCATTTCAGGAAGAATTTAACAACAATCAGAATAATCGACTATTAACGGTAAATATACTTTTTATTACCTTTCACTTCGTAATCTTAATCTCCAAAATTCTACGTCGCTACTCTAAAGCTGAGCGCAGAGCACCAGGTCTTTCTTGAGCGCTGCGTCGTAACCGAAGGGTTGTCCAGACAGTGATGTCTGGTGGAGATCCAAGTCCGGTTGTCCGTGGTAGTTAGACCAGAGAGAGGAAGCAGAGGAGCTGCTAAGGCAAGTTTCGTTGAGGACAAGAAAGCTTGGAAGGCGGATGATCGGACGGATTAGGATGGCAAGTCTTGAAGAGGTGAGACTTCAGTTTGTAGTGGAAAGCCTGTGAGGTGATATTAGAGGAGCCCAACAAAATTTGGGAGTCTAGCTGGGGGGGGAATGGTGAAGCGGTGGAAAGCAACGTGATGATTGCAACGGCGATTGGATAGTGCAGGAGATGAGAAAAGATACAATAGTAATAGATTTTATTTTCAAAGTGAAGTGAAATGCTGCAGGGAAGAGGGAAGGGAAGATGCTTAGACATGACTAACCTGCCACTTGAGTAGCAGAGGATGAATGGACTGGTGGAGGAGGTCTTTTGGCAGATAATAACAGATAATATATTAAGATAGGCCTATGAACATATCTCACCTGTGCTTAAATCATTGTATTATAGCTCCCTATTAAACTTTGAAGCTGCTGTAAAATCTGACTTATGGCATACAAAACTGTGTATTGTAACAAACCACAGCATTTAACACCAATTCTTGTTTACCAGACTTTATCATAGTCCTCTTTTTGCCTGACTCTAGTTTCCGAAGCATTAGAACTGTTCTTGATAACTGAGCACTTGAGTTGCATTTCCAAATTTGTCTGACTTCTAGTTAATTGCTGATTACATATCCACTGTAGTACTAGTCTGCCTTTCTGTATTAGCGGCCTGACCTTGTGAATATTGACCAGATTACCGCTTGGTTTTGGTGTAGGATAGCATCAGTTGATGCCGTAATGCTTTAGACACCAGTGTGACAGTTACTAAATGCAATTACAATTTACTTTCTCCTACTATTGTTCCATTCATCATTTGATGTCAATCTATTCTTGTCTCAATATCTAATTTGTTCAGCTTATGTACCCACCACAGTCTATCAAGTTCTAAATGTTCTAGGAGCAGGCGTTTTGTTCGGAATTGTAAAATATACTGTTTTGGATTTTAACAGATTTTATGAAGAGTGGTACTTGGAAATTGATGTCTATGGCATATTACATCATCTCATTCATTGTCTGGTTCGCTGTTGAAGGTATTTATTTAACTGTTTAACTTACTTGAAAAGTGGCCAGTCCTTGAACTATGCTAATGTAGAAGATTTAAACTAGCCTTGAGAGGCAGCCATGAGTTGAAGTTTTAGTGACATCGTATTTCTTAACCCCAGCACAGGAGGGCATGTAGCCAGTCTTCTTCCTTGCTGTCTGATCTTCCCGCTGACAGGTGTGGTCACTGTGCTCATTATAGCTCAGGAAATGGGAACACAGGTGGAGACAAAATCTCGAGACAACTTCTATCCTTGTGGGGACTTGAACCCCCAGCTGTTACTGACAGCAGTGTTATTTCAGTTATGGTTTTTCAGTTACAGTTACAGTTATAGTTATCTAATTTATGATTTTCAGTTAAAGTTATAGTTACAGTTAACTGAAATAAGATTTTTCAGTTTCAGTTATTTTTTTATTTTTCAGTTACAGTTTCAGTTATTTCTCTTTATTTTTCAGTTATAGCATCAGTTATTTTTTTCACAAGTCATGACTAATGACACACTGACCACAAGTATTCTGATCAGTTACCAGAAATATTTACACAGCAAATCAATGCGATTTAACGTATTGTCGGTTTACTTTAAGGAAAACACGACATTCCAGATTAACACTTGCTCTGTTCCGACAATTAGCGTGCCACACTCGTGGTTTTCAATGTCCTTGCCAGCAACGGTGTTAACACAACATCGATTTTGTGGTCTGCGGCTTCGTAAACAAAATGTTCCCACATGCCAATTTCTACTTTTCGACCACTACTTGGCTTAAACATTATTCTCGTAGTCGTGGATTGTTTTACGAATTTACGGTTTAGTGCCAACGACAACACAACGAAAGGAAAAGGAACCGGAAGTGAAACGAACATAGAAAACTGAAAAGGAACCAGAAGTGAAACTAACACAGAAAACTGAAAAGGAACCAGAAGTGAAACTAGCACAGAAAACTGAAAAGAAACCAGAAGTGAAATGAGTATAGAAAATTGACCATAGACTAGAGTAGGATTACCATTCAAAAAAGAGTAAGAACAACACTCATGTTTTATTTTTCAGTTAACTTTTGTTATTTTTCAGTTATACAGTTTTCATTTTTCAGTTACTATTACAGTTTCAGTTATTCAGTATTTTTCAGTTTCAGTTACAGTTACAGTTAACTGCAATACATTTTTCTAGCACAGAAAAATTACCAGTTATATTGCTATTTCAGTTACAGTTACAGTTAATAGAAATAACACTGACTGACAGTCTAACTTGCTAACCACTAGACTTGCACACCCCAAAACGTAAAAAAGTAATCTTTTGTCTTATTCTTCTTGATCTTCATTGCCATGATAGAGTTCTGCCGGAGGCAGATGATCAAATGTGAAGAACTTTTGTTTTTCGCATGTTATATACGGATTATTCTTGTCTCTGATTGTACACGTTAATGCATAATGTTGTTTGTAACTCAGAGTAAGGTCTGCAACTTTGAATTAAAGTCGATGCTTACTTACTTACTTACTTACTTGTTATCATCAGCGTTGGCAAGTTGTTGCCAGCCACCGGTTATAACCAGTTATTGCCATGGCTATAACCGTCCCGGCAACAACCTCTTGGCAACAATGGCAACAACCTCTTGGCAAAAATGGCAACAACCACTTGGCAAAAATAGAAACTATTAATTATTGTGCTAATAAAATATGGAATCTTCACAGTTAGCTTCATTTTTATTTCATATGGCTTGCTACTTTACAGAGTAGATTGATTTAAATTATATCATGATTTAAATCAGTCAAGTTTGATTCCAATAACCAGTATAAATTCTTCCTAATAAAAGTCATTTACAAGTTTTGTATAAGTACAGTCAATATCGAATGGTGTAATTATGAATTAGAAATTTTGCCAAACCATTGGCTTCTATACACTACTCATAAATTATATACTACCAGGTAAGTATATTGAAAAGGCAATGTCCTTGTTGACCTGAATATTACTATTGCAGTGCAAATGGCAGTTTATTTTCAAGTAGTTGAACTGTAGGTCAGAATTTTTTTATCTTGATCTCATATAGCTGACATAACTGCATTTATACTATGGGGTAATATAGATTTACGACAGTAGTTTTAATTTCTCACAAGAAGCATTTATTATGACTATGCGCCGTACGCGGTCTGTGCAGTGAAATATGACTTTCATTTGTTTTGTCTTTACTTTGGAAAAAATGGGCCACAACTGGCAATAACCGGCAATAACCGGTTATTGCTACCATCCCGGCAATAATAGGTTGTTGCCGGTATCACGAAATAGAGTATCCGTCCTAAGACTATCCGGGGGGATGAATGAATTTATCCCCCCGGATGAACTATACCGGTATAGAGTATCCAGGGGGATAAACCATTTCTATCTCCCATCGTTGGAAATCATCCCCGGGGGATAAAAATGCACAGGTATAAGGTATTATTTTTCTAAATGCGTATAATTTATGAATATATATATTTTAATCAAAATCAAAAGCCGGAAATATTTAAAGCAAGTGACTCTAAGTGAGCCCTCTAGTTCAAAAGTCAATTTTTTTATGTTCACTTTGAACCACTTTTCCACTAAAGTCAATGCGCTCTTTCAGATCATAAATTCAGTTCAACTGCTTAACGGCTCTATGAGGGCATATAATTTTTGACGTATTGATTATAGAACTGACAACAAGCAGTACATACCACATTTCATTAGTCAATCATGCTTTTAAAATTCATTGTTAATGCTTGCTGCTTTGGCTCTAGGTTTGTGCAAAAGTTGTTCAAGTATTTCCCTTTCGCGTATAAATCTTTTCACTTAGTGACACTCACTATGGCTTCAATGCCTTTGCTGGTGTGGCCTACATATAGATACGAAACGACCGATATCAAGCGCGAGCTACCAAGTCACCTAATTAGCACCTTAGTCCCTATCAGTAGGCTAAGGCTACACTGTCGTTAGTGACTGCTGATATTTGTCTTCCTCCTTTTAGACACTTCCATCGTATCAAGACCTTCACGCAACTAATTATGCGAATGGACTAACTTTGAGGCACTGCTTAATTAGCTTGAGATTGCAAGAGCACACAGAACAAAAGAGCCCTTGAAGTTGGCTCGTTGCCTCAATGGCTTCAATGGCATGGCTTGTATACCTATTGATACGAAACGACACATATCAAAGCGCGAGCTACCAAGTTACTCAATTAGCACCTTAGTCCCTTTTCATGACACTGTGTCTTAATTGCATTTTGTCTGAAATCCCTTACGTTGTCTCCGTACTTTCAAGGATTCAGGTAATTTACGTCACTATGTAATGTAGGCCTAATCATTTGAGAAATAAATAGCACAGCACCAGAAATAAAATATATAAAGTTATTTGAATTTCTAAGTTGTCAAAAAATGCAAAATGTTGTCTTTATGTACAGTAATCTCCGATTGACTGATAAACTAATATTACTCCATATCAAGTTTTTATATATAAAAGTAAAGTATATAAGTAAAAATTGTAAGTATAATTTTAATAAAGTAGGCCTAGGCTATAGTCTACACTCTATAGTTACAAAGTTTAGTTTTTAATTATGTTAGCTTATGTTAGGCTAGTCAGCATGTTTACAATTCAAATTAGAAAAGATTTCAAATTTTTGATTTCTAAATTTCTTATATATACAAAACATTTAAAAATAAAACAATATTGTTGTAGCTTAATGTTACTTAGTTGGGTTATTTGCTGATTAAAATTAAATTGTTTAAATACGGGTTTTACTTTTAAAATGCAGTACAAGATGTAACAAAGTGAAATTATTTTCTTGTTTCGTTTTATCCCGTTTTTGCGTTTTTAATTTTGTTGTTGTTGGAAAGACGACGTTGTTACGTTTTTATTCAGTTTTAACCGTCTTTACCAACTATGGTTCTAAACTGACTTACATGTAAATAGCATAATTTGCAATTAAGTTGCAGGGGATACTTTTTTAATGGGGGATGATTTAGTACGACTCATGGGGGATACTTTTGCACGAGGGGGATAGTCCCTCACGTTCAGATTCATCCGGCCGGATACTTCATTTCGCTAAGGGGATATAATTCTAATGGGGGAATACTCTATTTCGTGACACCGGCATTAACCCAACCCTGGTTATCATTATATCAATGGTCAGCTTAAAACTTAGATAAAAGTGTTTATTGCTTTTGACATCTTGGATCATGACTTTACTGCTATAAGTATTAATCTCAGCCTCATAGTTGTTTGCTTCTTTAACATTACGTTCACCCCAATTTGTTTTAAACATATTCATTTTATGTGTTTTAGGCGGAAGTGGTTGCTTGATTACTCCACCTGCTGTAGCAGTTATTGCTGGCGATAGTGTCTCGCTAACATGCACAAACACTGAT
Organism: Aporrectodea caliginosa; assembly: GCA_020284085.1. Taxonomy (NCBI): domain Eukaryota; kingdom Metazoa; phylum Annelida; class Clitellata; order Crassiclitellata; family Lumbricidae; genus Aporrectodea; species Aporrectodea caliginosa. The sequence continues at coordinate 153,195 of JACEVL010000552.1, read as the reverse complement.
GTAATTACTGGTTGGAAACGGGGAAGCGATTATACCAGCGGGGCACTCGTTTACCAAGCTCCTGCTGTTTATGGTAGAAATAACTCAATACCAAGAATAGTAGTCGATGGATATTTCGTGGATGACACACTTGACCATCCAGTGATTCTTATTATGAACAGTACATCTACAGTACAAGCCGACCACTATTATTGTTTGTGTTATCCTTTGCCATCATTTGCTGCTGCAAATGTTACTGTGCTGGGTAAGTAAAATCTTTAGCAGCAAGTACACTGGTGTTGACTTGAGTTAAATGAAATAATATTAGAAAGATCTCTAGAGTTGTCTGAAATATATAACTTAATAATATCAATCGTGTTTGGAAAATGGAATGACACGGGGGAGATTAACATAGCTAGTTGTTTATGTTGGGGCACAAAACCAAGATGGAAATTGGGTAAGACTAAACATAGGCAAGTATGCCTGTATATATGTAATATTGTGTATGTGTGTATGTATGTATGTATGTATGTATGTATGTATGTATGTATGTATGTAAGTAAGTAAGTAAGTAAGTAAGTAAGTATGAATGTATATATGTGTGTATTTATTTGAACTCTTATGTAGCGCATTTTGAGAACCTCACAAAGGTGTTGTAACTTGGCTATATAACAGATCTTAGGTGCATACTAACATAAGGTGAAAATGTTTTCTGAGTTATTTGTGGTGTTGAAATTCAAATTTAAAGTGGAAGACTGTTCTATAAAGAGTGCATTGCATGAGAATGATCGATATGAGTGAATGCTGTGTGGACGCTGTTTAATTAGACCTATTTAATTGAATTTCGTACCAAATTCTTTTTTGAAGGCCTTGTTCATTATCTCATGCCTGAATTAATATTGCTTTTAACATTTTCCCATAAACCGCTCCAGTTCCACCTCCAACTATTTTCTGGTTAGCATGAGCCATTTGACAAAATAATCTGTAGCCATGTAACGCAAGACAGTGAAGATCAACAATTATTCCAATTAGGTTGAGGTTCTCGTTAGTTGCATATAATTCCAGTTCTGATTTTTGTAATACTGCACTTCTCACATTTGTGAACATACACTTGTACCATTTAATCACACCTTCTCAGTGGTTGGCCCCTTGCGCTGGAACATGCTCCCTTTGGCTCTGCACTTGCTTCCCAGAATCCACTCTGAATCTTTCTATTCTTTCCTCAAAACTGTCCTTTTCAGCCATGCTGGGGTCGGGAGCGCTCCTGAGTCGTAACCTTGAAGGGGCGTTATATAAATCTTCGTAATGTATGAATGAATTAATACAATTTAAAACTTTGCTGTATCCAGTATCCTTACACTGGTCAGCATTTTGCACTTTTGCACACTTTTTCTCTAATGGTTGGTTAGTCTGTTTAGTGTTTATTGCACTTACTGTGTTATACCCAAGTTGAACTTCTTGAAAGCTACACTGTTTTGATGAATTTGACTATTATCAGTTTATATGAACGCAAACACTAAATCTGTAGAAATATAGTCATGTTATAATATAGACATATACATATATATATATGTATATATATATATATCTAGATATATATATATTATATGTAGTTATATCCCTTCCCAAAGAGTTCTGAAATAGGATGTTTTGTAATTTTGACTTTGTAATAACAACAGAAAGTGAGATACAGTAATCAAGGCGACTCGAGACCAATGGATTTGTTAAAGATATCAGCGAACAAATGTGTGCAAAGGCTAGTGCCTTATTCTGTTTATTATGTTGTGAATGTACAATAACATCACTTACAAAAAACCAGTTAAACAGTCGGTATGAGACATACCGTAGTAAAATAAAAAACAATGCTCAAGTTGCAAGCAGTATTGGCTATGATAAAGGTGTGCTCTTCGGCAAGTGGATTAGGGTGGAGTGAAAAAAGCAAAAATTCTAGATCCTCAACGTAATAGTGATAACTCGTTGCCTTTTGGTGCAGTAAGTTATCATGTAAAATATTTCTTTAAAATTCGATCTCTAAGATTTGCCCCAACGCGTTTTAAAATTTTACAATTTAAAAAAAATTGTCGAATTTATAAAAATTTCAATAAATTTTTAAAATGTAATATGCTAATTGTAATAGTGTTTAAGCATTTAATTATGACGTATTTAATGACCTTGCAAATTAAAATTAATAAAATGACTCTATATCAGCAATATTAAATAAAAAATATACACAAACAATATAAGCAATCCCAACAGTTTTACAGTTGTAGACTATAGCCTACTATGTCACTAGTCATTGAAAAGTGAGTCAATAGGCCTACTCATTTGTTTTATTCTATTGATTGAACTCGGATTGAAATTCTGCTGTGGTATAGAAAGAAGGTATTAGTTCCCGTGATTTCAATCTGGCAAGGATGGAACATTGTTTATATGTTTGTCCAACCACAGTAGTAGATGCCTTATCGCCTTCGTGAGTTTCTATAAGGTGCTATATAAATGGCCATATACATACCAGTGGCGTACGGAGCCGATATGCCGCCCGGGCGAGGTCCCAAAATGCCGCTCTTGGCCACTTGATTTTGGTTATGCTATTTCTCTAAGACATTGCAATTTGCATAACGATCGTAGATCGTATTACACATACAATTTTGTTTTATACAAGTTAGGAGCAATTACTTTTCACTATATTTTCCAATGATCCGTTTTAGCTATAGGCCTATTAGGCCTGCATTTTTAACTTACGGAAATCTATATTATTAGATAACAAAACATTTTGGTCTATGAATTGCGACTTTCGCTGACTCGCGTTGATGTGTACAGTACATAATTATATAGGCCTACATAGGCCTATATATCATTAGGCCTATGTTATAATTACCATATTTATCACTAAGCTATTAACGTTATCTTGCGTGACGGCTGCAAAATAATTGATGACATCTTCAAAATTAATTTTTGTTGTTTCCAAATTTGTCAATCACGTCTCGCTCATTGTGCACCTTAAATAATAAGTTTTAATGAGTTTCATTTGTGAAAACTTCTCTCACAGCTGGCAATACTGACAATGTTAAAATATTTCAATTCAATTCAATTTATTGTTCCCAACAAAAGAGACAACATAACGAACCCAAACAAATTAATCACAACGCTATTATAGTTAAAAGGTTCAACATGTTTGAGTAACGAAGAAGATAAATGATCAGAGAACAATATAACCAATTAAACAGTGGGTCAACATGGGTTACAAAAAAAGGTAAAGTAAAGTTATGTGGAAGCAATAGGCATCCCAAAGGGACGAGTCCCTCTAAGAGGGGGCCTAAGATGATACAGCAGAATAATTAAAAGATGACGGATGGTATTGATAATCAAAATAAGGGGAACATTGACTTGTGTAATTTGAGGCGGTATATAAAAAGAAAAAAGGTATAGGCCTACAATAATGAATATAATCTTAACTAAAAACTAAAGACTCTAATACTATAATAAAAAGAAGAAAAGGTATACGATAATGAGTATAATCTTAACTAAAAACTAAAGACTATAATACTATAATAAAAAGAAGAAAAGGTATACGATAATGAGTATAATCTTAACTAAAAACTAAAGACTATAATACATACTCCAGTGTGTGTGCACGTAGCAAACGCTTAAGCCAGAGGAGGGTGTTGCAGGTACGGATACTTGGAGGTAGGTTATTCCAAAGTAGAGGGCCTTGATAGGCCTACTTGATGGATAGTTTACGGTACGTGTTTGTTCTTACGAGTATTAGTTTGTAGTCCTGTTTATATATGGTAAGGATTGGGAGATACACGGCGTATAGGCCTACCCAATGGATCATGGATAACAATAAAATAGTTATGTTCAGATTTAGTAAACATTGCAAAAAACGGCTTCCTTTTCTGAAATATTTCTGTCTAGTGTTTAACGTAGACCTCTTAATGCAGGTATTAGACACAGGCAAAGCAGGAAATTTTCAGAGGCGCCAAAAACTAGGTGGCGCCAGAATGCGTTTCAACAGTTTTGTTTTACACTTTTTAGCCATTTTTTCAATTGCAATGATTATTTTCATTTGAATTCAAAGCTTTCGCTTATGAAAAAATTTAAATAATTTCTGATTTCATTGAACCGTGAAGTGGGGGTCGGAGGGCGCCAAATGTAGGCTTTGCCTGGGGCTCAATTTAATGTTCTGGCCTCTCAGAGTGATGCCGCCCCTAACGCAGGCTTAAGGCAACTATCAACGGAAGCGGAGCCGACTTGACCAAAGCAGTGGCGGCTCTACAGGGGGGCCAGAGGGGGCCAGTGCCCCCAACTGAGTCTGTGCCCCCCCCCCAGTGGCCCCCCAAATTTTAGTCCAAAATATTATGAAATATGGTATCATTTAATTTTGATATTTTCAAAGGTATGACTTACTTGCTTAAGCATGATGCATGATGAAATCCGATGTTATTTTATTCGTGGTGTTTTCACAGACACGACATATATTTACTTCCTTAGAGTACGTCTTAATTATTTTCTTGTCGTATAAGCTAATTCCTGCTATCCATCACTGACTCCCTATCCGCAAGCACATTGAGTACATGGTAGCTGCTCTGGTATGGCGATATCACCAGTTAAAGCCTCGTCCAATTTACCTCTGAGAGCAATGTTGTACGTATGACTTCGGGTATCCAAGGACATCATCCCTAATGCTTTACGGAAAAGGGAGTTCTTTGGTTTCGTTCGCTCGTACTGCAACTATGATGAATCGAGCCTTTTCAGTGGTAGGCCCAGTGGTTTGGAACACCCTTCCTTTAGACCTACGCCTACACACTGAGACTCTATCTGAATCCTTCCTCAACAAACTTAAAACTGTACTACCCAAACAGTGTGTTCAGGCGCTTTTCGGGCTCTGCTGCAGATAAAACTCTGGGCATCGTTCTGAAGTGGATCCCACAGACTGCATTTAGGCAACTTGTCTACATCCAGTTATTATATCATTCCGAACTAAATTAATCAATCAATCATTTATTTCTGTAACCATCAGAAGAGAAAACGAACAATGAAACAATAAGGCAACAAATCTACAATTCTCTGACCGTTCGCTTACAATTATGATTGGTATACAATCTTTGGCGCCAAAACACCAGTCTTTTCTGATATTAAGACATAGGCTATCTGCAAAGCACTAAGTCTAATTTTCGTTTCAGAGAGCAGTTTATCAATATCGTTAGTTGAATGTGTTCGTGCAGGGTCGATTAACATGGGTGCCTTTGTGGAACAGTTTTACTCTAGGCATGATTAATTAAACTTGCACTTCATTAAAAGTGCAAGTATTGTTTGTAGTTTTTAGGTTTTATTTTTAGCAAAGTGAGTCTGTTTCCATTTGTGTCATAACTTGAGGCTGTTGATTAACAATTCATGTAGCTTCAATACAGGTCTCTTGTCACCATTCTCACTTTTGACGAAAATAGACTGGCCCCTCCATCTGTTTCCCCCCGCCCCCCTCTTGCAAAAGTCTAAAGCCGCCACTGGACCAAAGTGACGGTTTCTTTCTTTCCCTTCTTTCTTTTTCTATATATCTTTCTTTCTCTCCCACTTTTTATTTTTCTACAACTCTATTTTGCCGCCTCTGCACAAGTGCCGCCCGGGGCGACTCGCCCCCCCCCCCCCATACGGTACGCCTCTGTCTGTCACGTGATGGTAACATGAGTTTCTTATTATCAGTCATCCATTTATAAACATGTAAGCAATTTCATTACTCAAGTGGTGACATTCCTTCAAAGACTGACCATGTCCAACTACCGATATTGTAGGAGTATGTTCGGTGCCTTCCAGCCGGAGGGTTGCGGGTTCGAATCCACCTCAAGCCGCCGCGTAGGGACCCTGGGCAAGTCCTTCACTCGCAATTGCTTGCATGCGCTTCGGCGTGAAACTCCGATTCAGTGTCCGCGCTGTAGTCGGGAGCGCCTCTGAGTAGAAATCTTGAAGGGGCGCTATAACAAGTGCTCATACATACATACATACATACATACATAGATACATACATACATACATACATACATACATACATAATTATACGAATTGTGAAGCCGAAACCTTTCCACAACATTTATAAACATGTAAGCAATTTCATTACTCAAGTGGTGACATTCAGCTGTTGGGTGTCAGTCAACATTTTGTCCGTTTTCGCCCTCTTCAGTGTTTTTCTCTGTAATAATAATAAAATAATGTAAACACTATAATAATGCTCAAAACATCAGTCAGGTGGTCTCTGCTGTGCTAAATTCCAAGTAATTACAAAGTAAATTCCAGGTAAATCTGGTTGACAGCCAAGAGGGAGATCTGAGAAGACACAGAAACAACCTTTGGACAATATGAGTTCCAGAAGAGAGGAGTATTTAATTAAGATCTAAAGGCTAATATATACAATGTCATGTGGGCTACTGAAATATATTGAAAAAATATGAGTCAATTAAGCAATCACGTTATTGATCACCCAAAGTTTAAAAATACACATACAATAAAGTTCACATGCTAGGTGTAGTGTTGTTTTAGTTTTGCCTTGAGTTTTAGTTTTAGTTATTATTAGTTTTACATGCTTGGTGTTTTAGTTATTATTAGTTTTAGTTATTTCACCAAGTTTTAGTTTTAGTTTTAGTTAATAGAAACTGACACTTCCTCGCATCAGTTTTAGTTTCTTCAGTTTTAGTTATAGTTTTAGTTTTAGTTATTCGTTCACTGATATTTAACCATCAACAATGTATATCAAATTACTGAAAATAGGCTATAGCAACCATTATTCTTACAGTAGGACAACATGCCATGTATCATACATGATATAATGTCTTTTTAATGATTAATGTGGTAAAAATTCTTGTTGAGCTTTATGTAATTCCCGATTTTCGCCCCTATTTGCAAAGGCATTGAATATTCAAGGACGCTAGGTTTTCGTTGTGTGTGTTCGTTTAGGTTTTCGTTAGATGTTTTCGTTATTATTAGTTTTGACTGTTTTAGTTTCAGTTATCGTTTTTGGCCGGTTCCGCGAGTTTTAGTTATTATTAGTTTTAGTTATTTCACCAAGTTTTAGTTTTAGTTTTAGTTTTAGTTAACTAAAACCCTGAGTTTTCGTTAACGAAGGTTTTAGTTTTAGTTTTCGTTAATGAAAACAACACTAGCTAGGTGTGAAAGGGAGAACATGTTACCGTATGGGTCCACCTTTGAAGTCGCCCAATAACAATAACAATAAATGCAATGTTTTACAGAATCTGCTGTTAGTGAAATATTGTTTGCTTTACATGCATTTACTGCATCCATATATAGACCTATTGACTTCATTTTAATACTGGAAGTATGTATAGTATAAAAATGCTAGATAGGCAATAAATCATTAACTCTTATTATAAGTATAAATATAGGGTATAAAATGCTTTTAAACTATTGTTTTAACGAACATTTCATGTTAGATTAAAACAGTATGTTTGGTTGTTTAGTTTATTAGCAGACTGTCTAAAAGTCGTGTACCAAGTGCATGGTGATGTCAAAACTGTCTCTCACACACGAGTTATGAATTACAACATAGCTGTTCTTAAATTGTCTCATTTCTGTCGAAGACGATAAAGAAGATTGTGTCAGAACAGATCACCAGTTGCTTAAGCACTAATGACTTGCTTCCAAAATGTTAATCGGGCTTTTGTAGGGGCCACTCCACGGAAACATTGTTGCTCCGCTTGTTATCTGACTGTGGCCATGGATGGGAGGCGGGTGACCCTACTCTTTGACGTAAGTGCAGCTTTCTGACACAGTCGACCATGAAATCCTTATCAAATGCCTCTCTATCTCTTTTGAACTCGCTGGCCGTCCGCTCGATTGGATCACATCTTTCTTGGCTGGACGGTCCAGTAGTGTGGTTTTGGGAGCAAGCAGGCAGGTCCCTCTGTGCCATGACTCCATTTGGGCTCCCGCAAGGCTCCGTCTTGACTTCCTTACTATATATCTACTCTACACTTCTGACATTGGTACTCTCTTGTCTTCCTACGGTGTGCTAAGCCAGCTGTATGCAGACGACACACAGGCATATCTGCGTTGTGCTCCCCTCGCCGCGATCGGGGCTGCCCGCACCATGCAGCAGGCAATGGGGGCCCTCGCAGATTGGATGTCCTCAAACCGGCTCCGCCTCAACGCCCAAAAAACCCATTTCATCTGGTTGGGCACCAGCTAGCAGGCAACAGCTGGCCAAGCTAGACCGAAGCGCTCTCTCAGCTGAATTCCCCACTAGGTGTATCTTTTTCTCTGGTGGTGCGTGACTTCGGGGTGCTATTGGACCAAGAGCTCACCTTTGCATCTCATGTAAACCAGGTTTGCCACAGCTGCTACTACCAGTTGCGGCAGCTCAGGGTCATTGCTCGCTCCCTGACTTAAAGCAACAGTCTCCCTAGTTCACGCATTTTGTGCTGAGCCGCCTAGACTATTGCCTCCGTCTACGCTGGTCTCCCGCGGGTTCGAATCGAGAGGCTGGAGCGGGTTCACCGGGCTGCGGCTCGACTCCTCGGCGGATTCGATAAGACCGACCACATATCTCAGTATATGCGTGAGGTATTGCATTGGTTTCCTTTCCCACAGCGCATCTCATACAGGATCGCGTCCTTGGTGTGGCGGTGCGTATCAGGCTGGGCACTCTTACCTGCGTGAGCTATGCCGCCTCTTTCCACTTGCACAGGCCGCTGCGCTCCTCTGTCCACGGCAGAGATGGGTAACTAATCGATTAGCTGTCATCTGATGCTAATTCTAATTCTAATTGATTAGCAATTTTCAGCTAATTCTAATCGAAAATCAATTAGCTGATCGATTAGATGTTTGAAACTTAAGTTGAGAACTCATTCATTAAGAATGAGTTTATTAATATTGAGTTTGAAGAATATACTTACTTACTTATTATCCGAAAGCTGTTTCAAACTTTCAATTATCTGTTCATGATTATCTATGTCCATTCTGCTCATATAATACTGAAAGATTTGCTCGTCTTCATGTTCTTCATCTCAAGCAGCATCACTGTGTTCCTGCAACCTCAACTGCCATGGAACACATAATATAATATAAATATTATTTAGTTCTGCTGGCTACATCGTAAATGCTAGGTGCAGTAAGCTACGCTATGCAATGATTCAAGACATGCCAATTGCAAAATGCAATAGTGAGCCTATGCAGTAGCAGTGTCAATGACTGCAGCTTATGCAGTAGCAATGTCAGTAACGCAGCATGGATTGGCCGTGGTGTTGCTTGCTGGTTTGTGGACTGTTCTCACATAAAGCAGTTGTGCAGCTTTAGGCACTGTAATAGGCTACAGCTTTAGGTATTGTAATAGGCTACAGCAACTTGCTGTAGTAACTTGCTGTGCTTTGATTAAAATTTGACAATTTCATGAAGCAAATAATTTATATGTATCGAACTATTGATTATTCAAATCTAATTCTAATTGCTAATCGATTAGCCGCTGCCAATGCTAATTCTAATCGATTAGCTAAAAGGTTTTGCTAAATCTAATTCTAATCAATTAGCAATTTTAGCTAATCGTACCCATCTCTGGTCCACGGTGACCTGGCGGTCCCATTCGCCAGCTCTGCGACAATGCAGAGCCGTTCCTTCTCTGTGGTTGGTCCAACACCCTGGAACGGGCTAACATTAGATTTACGACACCTTCCAAACTGTTTGCAGTTTCACCAACAGTACTGTTGAAGACTGCCTTCTTCCATATGGCCTGGGTCGGGAGCACCTCTGTGTAGGGATCTTGAAGGAGCGCTATATAAATTTTGATTGATTGATTGATTGATTGATATTACCTCTTTCTTGTGTAGGCCTATGACATCAGTAAATTTCAGGCTTGTTCAATCAATCATCTTCTGCTAAAATGACTATATTTCCAAATTTTTACTGCTGTTTGAAGAATTCACCATTTCCTTTTGCTTCACCTCAGCAAACTAGATTCCTATCTGTGTACTGTTTTTTACTGAATTGCACCCTATTTTTGTTGAAGCCCCTCAGTAAAATTCATTATTATTATTATTATTATTATTATTATTATTATTATTATTATTATTATTATTATTATTATTATTACTACTATTATTATTATTATTATTATTATTATTATTATTATTATTATTATTATTATTATTATTATTATTATTATTATTACTAGTATTACTATTATTATTATTATTATTATTATTATTATTATTATTATTATTATTATTATTATCAGCTCAATTAATTACTAGTATGTGTTAAACTGGAAGGGCTATCCCTCTTCCATCTCGGGCATAGGGTCAACAAAAGAGCCGGCGAAGGCCACAGCGTTAAAAACGCTGAATTGTCAAAGAAAGTCTTTGAAAAAGAAAGGTTGTCTCTCTGACTTCGTCCGTCGCCTTTGTCAGATGACGGCCCATCTCTGTGATCAATGCAAGGCCTCTTAAGTTAATGGGACCTAAAGTTTCCAGGGCCAGCGGGATGAAGTCATGTTTGTCAAGAAGGGTCTGGTATTTTTGATTTTTTTCTGTTGTCTGCTATTTCTGCTGCGGCTCCTGCTGTTACGGCTGTTGCTTGCAGGTAGGAAGGCGCTAACGTGTCAACCACCGTTGCGTCCCACACGAGGTTTCGGCCCGCTCTCCATGGTATAAGGGTGGTGCCGTCCGGTCTCTTACCATCCGAGCGCAGCATGCCCCGTGGTTCCTTAACCGCTGGGAAGCCGGCTTTGATGAGACTGCGATGGATCAGGTCGTTGATGGCGGCGTGTCTGGCCACTCGACCAAATCCGAGAGAGCAAGAGAGGCCGTGTGTACCTCTAGCGGTAACCAGTGCGCCGCATGCGCAGACGTGAGGTTGGCATATGTTGGCCCCCAGACGAAGGCCAACCGCCACCCTGATGGCTTCATCGCTAAGCCTGAGGCCGCATGATGTAATTGGAAGAGAATGCATCCAATCGCTGGCGTGCTGGAAGGACACGGCTTTCAGGCGTGCCTGTTCGCTCAGCTCTGTGGTGGAAAGGAGTAGTTCCGAATGCTCTCTTTGAATAATCGGGTTGTCCCATTTGGCTTGAATATGCGCTGGAGAGTATTCCGTCAACGACAACCCAGTAATTGTCTGCCAGTGAGTGGATAGGTTCGTGTAATGCAAATCCGGTTGACTGTCCAGTACGCATAGGATGTTTGACTGGAGCTCGGAGGTGCCCGCGGCTGATGCTAGAAAAGCGGGAAGTGCCAGCGATGACGCCCTTCGGATGCCCAGTCCGCCTAACCCAATGGGTAAGGTAGATTGTTGCCATTGCGTGTCTGTAAAGTCTATGTTTAGGATGTTCTGAAGGCCCTTCCTCAGGATTTGATCATATGTTGCCAATTCCGGGTGATTCGCGCATGGAGCGCATCTCAGAGTATGAATTAATTTGGGAGTGCCAAGCGAGTGTCTGAGAATCAGCAGGGCCTCCTGACGTGCTATTATGGTTAGTCTAGCCAGAGCTCTGTCTAGCTCCTCCGCTCGTGATTCTAGGGCTTGTTTCAAGGCCGCGCCCGTGGACAACGGTGCTCCCAGCAGTGTTGCAGAGTCTGGCTCGGTGTATCCAAAATGTATGAAAGATCTGTGGTTGGTCAGTTGTGAGTCTTTAGCTATTAGTTCGCATTTTTCTCTGTTGAAAGTCAGGCCCAGATCTGCGCACTCCTTTTCTAGTGTCTCAATGTCTTCCGCTACTCCGGCCGTCGGTCCACCCAGAGAGATGTCATCGAGGTATCCGAAGGCCAAGGGTGAAGAGAGTTTGAGGAGTGTTGGTTGCAATGGCAAGCAGAATAGCAAAGGGCTTAATGGATCTCCCTGTTGTGGGCCAACTCCGGACTGTATGCTGTAGGTACCAAATTTCAACTGAGATTCCTCCGCGTAAGACAGATAACAGTATGGTGCAATTTCTGGAATTAATTCATTGATTGCGGACATCATTCGAGCTCGACAAAGACTGTTAAAATCGTTGGAGATGTCTAGTTTCACTAGAATACAGTCTTTGTCCATAGAATCCAGGAAACGACGTGTGGCATGGACTGCTGCTTCCACTCCACCCGGTGTCCCCACTCCTACTTGTCGAGGCGAAAGGTACTCTATTAACCTAGGTATAGCGTAGGCGTTTGCACCCTTGGATGTCAACCTGCGCCAGAAGTAGCCAATTACAATTGGGCGCAGGCCACCAGATTTCTTGCGTAGGGCGAATAGAGTGCCGCCGAATAGCAGTGGTCGCAATGTCTCGTGGCAGGTGCCTTTCAGTAGCAAGTTGACAAAGGCAGTGATGGCCAAAACAAGAGCGGGACCAGCATCTGGCGAGTTGATCAGCTCCAGGATGTGCTGTGGGCGGAGTCCGTCCGGTCCGCCTGCAGAGCCTGCTGGAAAAGTGCGGATAAGATTCCGGATTTCCGTCTCCGTGATTTGGATTGGTTGAGTGTCAGGCGGAGCTGGAATCGGAGGACCGTCCGGTGGAGGAGAGGGGTGTTTCGAACGCAGTTCTGTGAACGTTTGCTCGCAGACTTGGGCCGGCACCTCTCCCGAACACAGTATTTTAGCGGCCGCCTTGATGCTTCCGTCCTCTAGTTTAGCCGCAACGGCCGCTGCAATGGATTGGTCTCTTCCGAGCGTCTTCCTGTGGCTAATTGAACGAGCGGGTTGGACCGGATGAAAAATCTCTTCGGCTTTGGTTTGCCAGTTGTTGAAAAATTCTGATGTACTTTTCTTAATGGTAGATGTAAGGTTGTGGCGTCTGCCACCGTGTCTGGGTTGCTCTAGAATAGTAGCTCCAAAACTCAGGAGACATTTCCAATTGTCTAGCTGAGTCGGTTCTGATATGAGGCGGTTGATAACATCTGCTAAAAGCAGTCCAGTACTCGATCTGGCACCCTTCGGTATATGTCTAAGTAGATTGTGTTGAAGTGATGGTTGGTTTATGTGCTCCCTCCTGTCAATGTCCGGCAACCGCTGGTCAGTATCGCTCGTTGCGGTTGTATCATCACACCGCTGTTCACTGCAAATCGCAGTTGTAGTTGTTGCATCTCTTGCAGACAATTGGCTATTTGTGAGCGGTTGGTGTGACAACGGCGGCCTGTTGGAGCCCAAGCATGGTTTCGACCTGGGGCCGTGTTGGTGGACATTACCATCCTTCATATGTAGTAATCTGGACACATGACACACACTGCAAATCCCTTTGGCCTTCTGTGAGGGATTGATACAGATTGAGGAGCGCGAAGTCCGGTGGTCCGAGACGCTCATTTGTGCGAAAGTGTGCGACGATAGAGTAGGTCAGCGGGAGGCGCCAACGATGAGAAAAGATCGTATGAAACCCGGTTGAAAAAGCTGCCTGATGATGAATAACTGCGGCCCTCAATGAACGCCATTTTGAGTTGTTATTAAAGTCTTATTCAAGCGGATAAACAGTTACGCTCCGCGTTCAAAGGACAAAGCGCTGTCATGGCAATGATGACGTCATAGGCCATTTAATTCGAATTGGCGAAATTTTGAACGGCGCGATGATCGCTAATGAAGGTAACAAACTTTCAGACCAAAGTGTGATGAATCCTGGTCGATTCGGTCCCGATGGGTAAGCTCCTCGAAATCCTGAGGAGTTGTCTTATCAAAAGATATAAAACTTCAACTATAACGACGACCTAAACCGGAGAATTTACAGATTTTATACCAGGTCAGAAATTGTTGACCTGTATCATCAACTGATGACGTCAATTACATTATTATTATTATTATTATTATTATTATTATTATTATTATTATTATTATTATTATTATTATTATTATTATTATTATTATTATTATTATTATTATTATTATTATTATTATTATAAAATCAGAGTTCTTAAAAATCATGGTTCTTAAAATAAGATTATTATTATTATTGTTATTGTTATTATTATTATTCATTATTCAAATTTCATACAAAACCCATAGTTTGGCCTAGCTGTTGAGTCAGCAGAAAAATAATCTTTGAGAAACTGGTGGTATATCTACTATGAACAAGAAACTTTGAAGTTTGCCATTTATGACAATTATAGGCCTAAGCAGAAGCTTAAGGTTGTAATAATTTCTATTATGTCTAAATTGTCTACTGTACTTATACAGTAGGTCTATAAATACACACATGAAATAATGATAGCATGACAGTACAGAAGTATTTTATAACTTGGGATTGAATCTAATTATCATGCCAAATTCATAATTAAATAAAATATTGACATTTTGCAGGTCTTTACAGTGATCCCAAATTTTCTATCAGTATCCTTATGCAACTATTCTATAATGGCACATTATTATGATGGAGACCTCTTTAAAGGTTTCTACAAAGTAGATCCAGTGTACATGTTACCACATTTGAACTTCTTGCACTCTATGAAGTTTTTAATAAGAAATTATTTAATTTTTCTGTAGTCACAAAGCCGACTTTTTCTACTACAAATCAGACAAATGACAGAGAACCAGTCAACTTTACGTGCAGTATATCATTCAATGGAACTGCAGATGCTTCACTAGCAATTACAGATATCTCTGGGACAAAAGTTGCAGAAAAAAGTGAACGTGGTACTTATCCTTCTAATTCAACAGATCTGCATGTCATCAATTTGGATTACAATACTACAGCCAATCCAAGCGTTAATCAGACATATTTCTGCCAAATCAATTTGACTGATAACTCCAGAACGATTTATTCTGAAAAACTGGTTACTTCGGTGCCCGGTAAGTTACTAGTCTTCCATTGGTTAAAATTGCATCACTGTCTTAGTGCATAAAATTATGCAATAATTTAATAACTGTTTCAAGAGACTGATCAGTAATCACAGTTTGTTGAAACCTAGTTGATATCCAAAAGACAAGAAAAACCAAAGGCAGGATATGGTGGGCAGAGATGGGCATGATTAGTTAAATTGCTCATCAGTTAAAATTAGAATTATCCTTAAAGAATTAGGATAAGCAAAATCTTGTAGCTAATTGATTAAAATTAGCTGTTTGTCTAAAAATGTCTATTCGATTAACTAATCAATTAGTTAAAATTGCTAATCGATCAGAATTAAAATTAGCTACTGAAATTTGCTAATCAACTAGAATTAGGATCTAATCGATTAGTTACCTATATCTGATGGTGTGTAAGCAGGTTCAAACAGATAAATTTTAAGTTCAGACATGAATGAGATTGAAGAAAGCGTACAGAGGGTTTATTCTGTTCAGAAAAAAATTCCAAATCTTAGAACAGACAAGTTTTGTTTCTTGCCATGTTAGTGTTAATATCTACTGTTTCCAGGCATTTAAATGCGTGAAAGTACCTGGATTCAAGTGCCTAGCATATAGATACATGCAGTTATCCCGTTCTAAGCAAAAAAGAACTGGAACGCCGGCTTCAGGCGCCATGTTAAGCTATAGACTTTTACTGGTATGGCGTTCCGGTCATCAAAAAAGAACCTGAACGCCCACTTTGTTATAAGAGCAATATCTCTTAAGGATAGAAGGATGTTTTATAGAATAAAAGTAATTTGTTTTTTAAAAATTCCAGC
This sequence comes from Aporrectodea caliginosa, assembly GCA_020284085.1. Taxonomy (NCBI): domain Eukaryota; kingdom Metazoa; phylum Annelida; class Clitellata; order Crassiclitellata; family Lumbricidae; genus Aporrectodea; species Aporrectodea caliginosa. The sequence continues at coordinate 137,662 of JACEVL010000552.1, read as the reverse complement.
ACTAGCATTATTTTTATAATAAAACCTGAAACCACTATTAAAATAATAACATAAAATGAAAAAGAAAAAAATTGGCTTTTGAAATGTTATGATTTAACTATGCATAGGCCTATGCTGTAATTTTGAAGGATAGCTCAGACTACATTCTTGTTTCTACTCTACGCAGACACATAAATAATAACAATGACCAGGCTATCATTATAATGTTAAAGTGCATTGGATATACTTGGCATATGTTTTATGATAATTTATGTTAGTAAAGACTTACTGACTGCAATTCAAGTTTTGTGTTGGTAATGTAAATTCAAACCTCAATATGTTGAGTAGTGCACACAGAGTGTAGTGCATTAATGATAACCAACTTAATCTGGCAATATCAGAATTTTAAAGTGACCCAGGTTGTCATCCCATAAGTAGCAAACATTTATACAGCATGTTGTTTTATCCTTTCCATTGGACAAGGCAAAAACCGGATGCAACACCTGATTTTCACCAATAATTGCTAAATGTGTGGTTATAAATCAAAATCTGAATGGATTTAAATTAAAATTTAAGAGATTTGTTTAAGAATAACATTGCTTAACAAGACTTTGTGTCCCATTCATAAACTCTTGCTTTATGTGTTACAGTTTCTGTTCGAAATGTTCAAATCATTCCTGTTGACGAGACCAGGTGCTCCAATAACAGCCAGTGTGCCATTAATCAAATGCTTATCTGTACAGCCGAGGGAAATCCTTATCCTGTCGTATTTCAGTGGACAGGTTTTTTAAATGGAAGTCATATTAATAAAAATACAAGTGGTCAGTTCAACTTAACGAGTACCGGCAATTACACGGTACAATGCACCGCTTTTAACTCGATTGGGGTCATCACTTACAACAGCACATCTGGAAACTTTATGACAGAAGGTCAGTGTTAAACATTTTGATTAAAATTCTGCTACCACTGGTGGATTTTAGTTAGAAGGTATTGTCACATTTATGAACACGTTGCACTGTTTTATGCAGAATGTAAGTAAAGTTATGTTTCAGTGTCTTGCAACAGAAGTTTAAAGAAATGCTAATTTTGGTCTTCTAGGCCTTTTAGCCTGCAGTGAATGAATTACAAGGTCCTGGACAGGGGGCCAGTGAGTTACAGGATTTCTCATTTTCTTTCCGATTCATGCCACTATAAAATTATGCTGCATGGTTTGCAAGTAACTTGCTCTGAGTGTTACTTGGACTCCAAGTAACCCTGCAGTTGTTAGAGCATAGATCCAGCACAAATATCAAAGTGCTTGATAATTGTCGAAAGAGAAACTGGTCAGTAATAATAATTTGTTGAAGCCTACCTGATATCCAATGGACCAGAGAAACCGTATGCTCATTTATTTCCAGTGATGGGCAAAACTTAACTAAAAAGTTGCTAACTTTAATTTAACTAAAAATTTGTAGGTAAGGCAGAAGTTTAAACTAAAAAAAGTTTAGTTAAAACCAAAGTTTAACTAATATTTTTAGTTATTAACTAAAAAGTTTAACTAATATTTTTTAGTTATTAGCTATAAAGTTTAAGTAACAGAATCAGCAACTATCTTCCTCAATGATTGTCATGACAACTGGTTTGATTACTCAAGTCAAATGAACTGTATTGCATTACACGATTCATCATCATTTCCATTAGCAACTTCGTGATTTTCTGGTAGAAATGTTACATAATCCCATCATTTAAGTCAGATGTTTATAAGCATCTGACTTAAATGATTCCCCAGTGCTATATCAAATCAAGTCCCAATAGCCAGGTTGTTGGGTCCATTTCGGTGCTTGTCCCCAATGACACCATGTTAACTGGTCCGTACACAGTGTATATAATTATGTATGTATATGTGTTTATATATATACTGTATAATGTATAATTTGTATGTAATATACAAATTATATAATTATGTGTAAAGTACTGTAATCTACAGGATGTTTTTGTTATGTGGATATATATATATATATATATATATATATATATATGTTGTATATATATATGTTGTATATATATATATATATATCTTAATGAGCCTGAGAAAACACCTCACGAAGTCAGTAAAGTTAATTCGTGCAAATGCGCCCAGAAGGGAGGTAGGAAAAAATGGGTCAAAGTGAGTTCTTGTATATTTATATTCTTTGATGAGTGTGCCAACAAATTTAAGTCTATATGTTTCTATGTCTAAGTATTTTATTTTAAATGCCATAAATGCCACATGCTCTGCAACAAGAACTTTATTTAACATGTCCCTTTGGTGCCCTAACTTTATTTAACATGTCCCTTGGTGCCCTAATTTCAAATCGGTGACATACATATTATGAAAAAACACCATGGCAAGTAAATGTTTGCTTTCTATTGATATTTCATGGATGCAGACTCAGAGGCATATGAATTTCCCCAAATCTACTTTGCTCATAAATATTCTTGCCCATAGGCACACTGAATTAAGTTAGGTCATAAGTTATTGTGAACTTAGCCTCACAACTGCTCAAAAGTAGCCTCACTTACATGGTCTGCACCTAATTATTCAGCAGTTCTAGCTCAATCCTGTCCAGCTTCAAACCTATATTGCTTTTAAACAACTTTGTGAGAGTTTTCTCAGGGAAATGTCATTTATGGCATTTACTCTTGTTTATCCAGTCGTGGCTGTCGTTTTAATGATACAGTTGTAATAATGTGATAATGATTTTCATCTTCCAATTCTCAACCTAAACGCCACCCACATTAACAGCTAATCTGCCTCTCTGTCCCACGTGCAACCGGACCAGGACCTCCTTTGGACTACCCTTTGCACAACCTCTGACTCGACCTACTGCTCATGAGTAAGCTGGTGCCCTATGCTTGGCTTTCGAGTGGTGCTTTAGAAGTTTGGTACTTATGATTACAATAATGTGCTGCTGTTACAGTGTTTTACAATATTACTTCCGTCTTGAATATTGTACAGTACAATGCTTCTGCTCTGCAGTAAATAGTTTAGTGTTTAACAGCACTTCTACGAGTTGATAGTATTGCAATTTTAAATGCACTTTTGCTGAAGAGTTAAGAAAATGACATTTCCAAAGTGCTTGTCATCATTATTGTACCGGTAATCATGCTCCTAATCTCGAAATCTCTACAGCGCCCAATTAAGCGAAGTCCATGGAACCAGCTTATTCACAGGCGCTCATTCAAACAGAATCTGTAAGCGTGGTCAAGATCCAAAGGGTCAGGCTGGCAGACAGTCAGACGGCTTAAGTGTACGGTGTTTAGAGTTGAAACGGTGAGGGGAAGAGGAGGAATCGGAACAGGACTTATGAAAGAGCAGTGTTTTCATTTTGAGTGAAAGACCTGCTGAGAGATAGCAAGAGGTGAGGTTTTGATGAGTTCGTAGGATGGATAAGATATTTGTCGTAACACTGGGGCGAGTTTGTTCCAGAGAGGCGGAACAGCTATGGCTGTTAAAAGTGGTTAAAGTGGTTTCGGTGAGCGGTGGGAACCCCGAAGAAGAGTTTCATTGGAATGCATGTGTTATCAGGGTTCCATTGCATGATGAGCAGTAAGAACGCAAGCAAAAAATTGTGAGAGCAGTGGGAGCGCCATTCCCACATTTCCCCCACCACTTTAAACGCTGGCTGTGGAGCAATTTGTAAATTTTAATGCTGAGGTGATGGAAAGATGGAGGATTGTTAGAGTGGAAGAGGAGTGGGTTTAGCGAAGTGGTTTGGACTGTGAACTACTGATAGAGATAGGAGGGCCGGGAGAATTGTGTGTTGTAGTTAAGTGATATGACTTTATGTGATCATGACTGATTGGTATAAAAATTATTTTTGCCTGTTTAAATTTTAATATTAATTATTACAATTTTACAAAATATATTAAGAGCTTGCCTGTGTGATGGTCTTAAGCTGTGTTCCAGTGTGATGGGTAGTTTTTTAGTAGGCCTACTGTTGAAAAAAATTATATCATAATATTTCAGTTACTTTTGAGGGACCCCCAACTCCATTACCAGATACACGTAAGTGCTTTTTTAACCAAACTGTAATTATAAAATTGTGAATCTTTTATTTTCAAAATAAATTAATAAAATGCTTTCAACCCTGACGGATGATGATAATGATGATGACAACAATGACGAGGATGATAAAACAGTGCAAATGTTTAAATAATTGCGGGATTTATTTTGCTGCCCATGTTGACTAAAATAAAATGTAAATTGCAAATGTATGCCTACACAAGGGTATGACCTCGGCCCGGCTCATTTTTCAAGGAACTGATCAGGTTAAATCCTTCACTACTGCTGCCCGTTTGAATTGTTGCCATGCCATTTAAGTAAGGTCCCTGTCTATGCACATAGGCGTAGCTACATTGAGGCACGAGAAGGCAATTGCCTCCTCTTGCTTTCTTATATACTGGAACTTCGATTGACTAATGACCCCAATGACCAGGATTTTTGCCAATGGTCTATGAAGTTGCCTCCTCTTGAATTTAAGTCTCGGTACGCGCCTGTGTATGCACCGTCCTTGCCCGAGATTTAAATCTCTTAAATAAATTAATAGTCTGCTTCTATTTGGTGTATAAAGTTGTGATCAATAGCTGGTAGTATAACTTCAGCATATTTTTCTAAGACAAGCACATCATACCTTGTAACCATCTCTGTATGAATGAGTTGCTCACTCTCAGTAATCATAGTAAAGTGCGGATTTAATTCAGGTAGGACCTCTTCAAAAAACCTTCAAAGAGATGCTGCTGACATGAAAACACGAGACTATGATCAAGTGGAATGGTCTTAAAACTGCTGGCAAAAGAGGGACAGATTTACAATAAAAAATTCGTGCTCGGTACATGGCAGTACGTTCCAAAGTGAAGGACTGACCACGGCAAAACTACCATATTGCTGTAGTCTGTGTACCTTCAGTCTCTGATGCATGGAAAAAAGTATAAACTGTAAATCTATGCTATCGTTTTTTCAGAGAAATTTGAGAGTAAAACGGGACTAATAGTAGGACTTGTGGTTGGACTTGGATGTGCCCTTATCCTTGTCACAATAATTGTCGTATTCGTATTGTGCAAAAGAAAGAAAAGTCGTAAGTATACATTACTATACAACAATATCCATAAATAAAGCAATTTATGTGATCTAGGTGCTAAAATTATAATGTTATGCAGTTTGAAGTGAAATAGCGCATGTCAATATGGTTCGGGGCCAAAACCCCCCTGCTTCTCTTACCCTCCCTTCCCTCTGTCCACTCCATCCTTCCCCTCCTCTCCATCCCTCCCCTCCTCTCCATCCCTTGTCCGCTCCGTGTGGCAATATTTGAAAGCGAAGTTCTTTGTGTAACGTCACAATATTATTGTGACGTCGCACAAGGATGATCACTTGCGAAACAGCGTTACACGACAGATGGACGCACGCAGGGAGATTTCTGTGCGTTTATATTATTAATATACATATATATGTATATCTACATAATATACACACACATATATTCACATAAGTACATTTATATATTTATTTACATATATATACAGGTACATATACATATACATACATATTAACATACATATATACATATAGATAGGCTACATACATATGTATATATATTATATATATAAACATATATGTACATATATACATGTATATATATATATATGTATATATACATATGCACACATATAAACATATAAACATATACTAACATATATATACATGCATATATATATACATATAATGTACAATTGTACATAATTATATACATATATATTTGTCTTCATTAGTCCGGAATAGCGGACCCCGGAATAGCGGACCCCCGGAATAGCGGACCCCCGGAATAGCGGCCCCCCGGAATAGCGGGCCGGTACCGTCAATATTGTCATAAATTTAAGGTGTGGTATTAGTACATGTTTTTGGGTGCATCTTAGCTTACTAACCTATTCTGTCCAGAGCATTTGTGTGCTAGTTTGCTAGTTTAGCAAAATACTCCTTTAGGGAAAAGTCCCTGTTGTTCCCCGTTGTCCCTGTCCGACATCCGTCCAACCTATCGTATTTGCCCTACATTTCCATACTTTTCCCACTCCTCATTTCCCTCTTCCACAATCTCCATCTCTAATCTCCCATTCACTGCTTCTCTCACTCCTCTCTTGTCCATTTTCCTCTTGGCAAAATTTAAACAAATTGCACTAAATGAACTGCCAAGCAACCGTCCTGTTTTGACTGTACTAACGTGATTACCGACCAATGAAAAGACAGTCCCGTCTAAATGTACACGTTTTATATAGTGACCATATGGCCTCCACCCTGCTCATTTTTCGAGTGTAGGACATTGTCCCCTGGACATTGTCCCCGGACATTTCCCCCCTGGACATTGTCCCCCTGGACATTGTCCCCCCTGGACATTGTCCCCCCCAGGGTAGGACATTATCCCCCCCAGTCTAAGATATAATCATATAATATTCTTGCGGAAATATGTATATGTATATGTGTATATATTTTTGTATATGTATGTGTAAGTATACATAAATATGCATATATATAAGTATATACATATTTACATATGTATATATATAGATATATATATATTTGCATATGTAACTATGTTTGTATATATATATGTATTTATATATATACATATTTGGATCTAAGTATATATATATATATGTGTGTGTGCATATGCATATATACATATATATATCTATGTTTATGTATATATATATATATATATATATATGTAAATATGTATATATATATATATATATGGTTTCTCAGTGAGTTGTGACATTTCGAAGTAGGCCTATATTGCAACAAAAAAGTATTTGGCGTCCGGGGTGCATGAACCCCACATAGTATGCGGCGGTTTAAGGGTTAAGTTTAGGCCTACATCTGAATGAAATAGCCAACAAAAACGGCAACTAAGGTTTATCAATGACATGCAGACTATAGGCTATTTGCACAGAGGGGGGATAATGTCCTACGCAAAATCGGGGGGGAGACAATGTCCAGGGGGACAATGTCCGGGGGGGACAATGTCCAGGGGGACAATGTCCGTTCCCCCATTTTTCAATCAATTGATCGGGTCAGATCCTTCACCACTGCCTAGCCGTTTGAATGGACGCCACGCCATTAAAGTGATCGAGGGGTGAACTGAGACCACATACTCTTTTCACACAGAGGCACATGGGACAAAGCCTATGCTCTAACAAATGTAGCGAACGAAATAGACAAGTAACCATGGCTACCTATGTCTTAGCCTTTATAAATACTGTAGCTGCTTCTAAACTAGTCCTACTGCATTTCAGATAACTTCTTTGGCAAAGCTGTTGTGTAACCACCATTATAAAATCTTTACATCACTTGGTATTTATACAGGGTATTGTGTTGCAAAGGAATATATGTATAGTAGCTGTTCAGAACCCTCAGATGCAGAGGTGCTCTAAAAGGTTCAGGGACCTGTACCAATTAACGCATGGAGTATTTTTTTAAAGGGTTAATTCTTGGAAATGTTGTCTGCTCTTGCGAATGCTCAGGTACAGTTTGTTGCAACCCGGATGATAGAGAAACGAGAAGTAATCAAGGTGTAGAACTTTCCAAACACCACAATGGCAACAATAGCTTCAGCACAGACAATGGTATGAAGCAAAATGTTCATATTACACCAGATGATTATTGATGTGTTAAGGTGCATCTCTTTAGAATACTGACTCTTATTGTATATACTATACAAGTTTATGATATCATGCAATATTGCTTCCGTCACATGCTGGACCTACTGGTATTGCACCTGCAAATATCAGGGACCTCTATGCTGCAGTTTTGAGACGGCTGCATCGAGATAGTTGTGCTTTGATACCCACAGAGTCATGCAGGTCTCTTGTTTAAATCCATCATGTCTTCTCACATGTTGGTTCACCATCCTGGAATAGTTATCATTGTTTTGCATACAGTTGCATCTCATTTTGCTGCTGATAATTGTAACCATAATCTCGTGATTTCTATATATGCCCAAAAAGCAACGCTGCAGCAAACCGCTTGTTCACAGGCACACACAGGACTGACTGTATGCTAGATAGCCCTGTGTGCAGCACTTTTGTGAAGTATTTAAAAGGTGCTGTATTAATTGTTTTGAAATATGAATACATGCATACATACATTGGTTGATCTAGTTATACATATATGCATACATACATACATACATACATACATATATATATACATACATACATACATACATACATACATACATACATACATACATACATACATACATACATACATACATGCATGCATGCATGCATGCTTGCATGCATGCATACATACATACATGAGTACATACATACATACATACATACATACATACATTCATTCATACATACATACATACATACATACATACATACATACATACAAACAGATACATACATATGTTAGGTGATCTAAGTAAGTATATAAGTAAGTAAGTATATTCTTTATTAAAACCAATTGCATATCCGCACTCTGGTGTACACACATCTTACATTTCAGAGGCTGAAATGTTTAGGGCATTAATTCATGCAGGCTGTCATTTTCACATGCATAATTTGTTAGATGCAAGATGAGGTAGCATAGCATCTGTCAATCATCTGCTGCTTGTAGTCTTTATGAGACAGGTGCTTCCTACTGGCTTACATGTCAATTGTTGAACGATCAGTTAATTGAAAGGAAATACAGTTGCATCTGATTTTGCCATGTAGTTGTATATGCATACATACTCCTGATACTTTGCATAATAATTTAGCTACTTTTATAAATACTATACTCTTTTGCTGTTATAATGCTCTTGAGTGTGTACCATTGACTGTCCACTTGTGTACAGGTGTACAGAATAAGGGTTTTCAAAAGAGTGGTAACGATGAGGTTACGCTAGTGGAGAATGATTTATATTCTGGAAAGCAATCAAAAACACAGATTGATCCATCAGGTAAATCTGATCATATTGTAATAATATGCTTTGTTACTTTGATAAGTTAGTGATTCAGTAAATTATACTTGTTGTAATTTAACTACGATAGTTTGATTAATAAGTAGTCACAACTGTCACATGCTGCAGTTTGTGAATTTACTTGTTGATCAAACTGGTTATATGAAACTATGTTAAAGACATGTCTTAAGAATAGGAGATTCTTTTTTGACCCAGTGCATGTTTAAACTTCAAAGTACACACCGCTCAAACCAACTGCCCTGAAATTTAATGGGGATGATGTTGCTGCAATTTCTGCCCTTTAAACCTACAACTACCTCGAATTCTCTATAAGAACTCTTACTAAGAGAACCAATTTCTGAATGTACCAATATGCAGCATGACAGCTTGTCCTCAATAAACGAATATTGTGTTGTGTGATATTGTATTGTATTGTATTGTATTGTATTGTAGTAGTGATCAGGTTACCAGTGGCATTCAACTATATCTCTAGCCCTGCATACTGTAATTACTTCTTGGTATAGGCAACCGGTGTTTGATCAAGGTTTTTAATTTGTGTGTTTGTAATAAAATTTAGATGGTGGCTATGCATCAGTAAATGAAGTCATGCAACAAAGCAAATGAAACTTGAAAGGTCAGAGTCTTAACAGCTGGATATGTATAGGCCTATTTCTTACAGAGCTTTCAGTTAGAGAATTTACTTGGGTATATTATTGTTGAATTGACGAATGTTGTGGTGTAGCGCCTCTGATGAGTCTAGCTTGAAGTGGCGCTATATAAATCTTCCATTACCATGTTGACACAACATGAGTCTTTATTCTGGTTATTAAACTAGTGATTAAACAGTAATTCTGACAAATTTAATGCTTCAATTTTTTATCTTGAAATATCAGCAGAGCAAAGATGGACAATCAATATGTTATTGACAAAAAATGTCTGGCTGTGCTTTTTACATACTGCTGTGGTAAAACTTTTCCTGTGAATATCAGCGTATTTAAGGCATCATTTATTATAATTATGTTGCTGTAGTGAAGCTACTATCCTTTCTTCTGAGTTAGGGTAGGGCCTCTGACAAAGATACACAGATCGCTGAAGCATAGCATTTTACCTGTCTTGTCAAACAGCAGCTGTTGTGCTGCCCAACACAATGGAACTATTCAGCGTAGGCCTACATGAGTCATCTAATGGTTGCCAGGCCGTGCAGAGCCTTGAGCTGCTTTCTAATTAGCATGGCTGGTTGTTTATTGTGTAATATGTACATGTACAGATGCTTTTAATGTGTACAGATACAAACCTAATTTCCTACCCATGTATAAATCATTGGCTACTCTTTTATGTCTATCTATAATTACCAATGCAACATTCATATTGCTTAGTAATGCAGTGTATGTGTGAGCAGGTTTAGAATGCTCCTTTGTACCTGGTTTAATACATCCTGATCCATTATGCGCATTGATTAAAACATAGGAAGTTTTTAATGCGACAAATAGACAGGCATATTCATTCAGGTGTGTGCCATATATACTGAAAGGAGAGAAACAGACAGGTGTGTAAGGAATTATCATAATTGTTGTTTCTGTGTAGGTTAGAATACATGTAGCATCCGTGCAGGCACAGCATCAGTTGGCTTCAGCAGCAGGAACCCATCAATTATTGATTGCAGCTATCTCATCATCTCTTCTATACACACCTGTGTTCCATCCAATCTATCTGTATATGGAGCAAAACAGTCACGATTTTATTACATGTTTCCTATAAGTAATATTTAGATGTAAGCATGCCTGGTGCCTACTAATATCATTGTATAGTAGGTCCTTCATAAACTGCATAATATGTAATGAAATACATGTAATCTGTGTATATAAGAATTGCGTGATTCCTAGGTATATTAATGTACATGTTTAGATTTATATACTCAAGACTTGTTCCAACATGCTTCATAAGAACACGAATTCTGACTCAACACTGTTTGGGACATGAATTCCAAATTTAATTTACCCTGTAGAATCGAACTGTTTTAACACTGTCATTATGTCTTCGTATGTCTCCTAAAGAAAGTGCTATGAATTTCTGGTGTGTGAAGTAAATTGGACTAACTTTGTTGACCATTATGCCTTAAACAAGTTATGACAGTGGGGTCCACAGTTATTGTTTACCTACTCTGTCTCTGGGTCTTACACTTCAGAATACGTGAGCTTACTTTCAAGGCAAGGCACATTGTATTTTTATAATCGCTATGGCACCTTTTCATGTCTGCTTCGTGCAGATGTTCTTCAAGTTATTTTGGCCAAAGTCTAATATATAACCTACCATAAAACTTCTTTTAAGTGCCTGATCTGAATTAAACGTTGGGCAGGTTAAAAGCGGTATGCGCAAATAAATTTGATGCTCTTTACAATACTGGTCTCTAAATGATGCCCGTATAGTTTAGGACATGATATGCTGGTGAAAGTATTGAAAAAACTGTGTTTATTGGTACAGTGAGTGGTATTCATAGTAAGAAACAAAAAGCTATCGGGAGTACACCAAAAAGTGCATTGGTGAAAAGGATGATAAGAAATGTATAAATGAAGGCCGCCAAAATGCTAATAAGAAGTCGTTTGTAAACACCTAGCAACATGGTTTTAAAACTAACTTGTGCCAAATGAAATATATAATTGAAATCAATAGATATGTATAGTGTACATAATTATATTATGAAATATATGATTGTTATTTGCAGCAATAGAAACAATCCTCTGTAATTCATGCATTCAGTTGATGTATTTCTTGGTCTTAGGTTATAAATTCAGTATTTACATATTTATTACACAGAGTATAATTCTTACAAAGTATATTTGTTAGAACTTGTTTTCACCACTCTATTTACATTTTATTATTTAATTTCACTCTTTCATTTAATAAATTTGGCACCTCTCTGAAGGCTATTCTTTTCAGCCGTAGTTGGGCCGGGAGCGCCTCTGTGTAAATATCTTGAAGGGGCGCTGTATCAAGTTTCTTTGATTGATTTATTGATTGAACAGTTTAATTTTTATATTTTGATTGACATGGATTTTCCATTTTATATTTGGCTTTCAACTTGACATATTTGAAATAGCATTTTTTAATAAAAAGGAAAACATTTGCATGCAGAAAGTCAATGCTATTTTAACTTGTGTAAATATAACTATGTGACTGTGCATGAGAAAATTTGACCGAAGTTGGAAAATCAATAGATAGGGAAATTGCGCTCAATATGTGATTAAATGTGATACAGACTGTCAAAATTATTTTTATGCATATAAGTGATATTCTCATGTCGATCTATAGACTACTCCCACCCACTGGTATCACTGAGGACATTGTATATATAAGTGCTATAAAAATAGAACTGAGAATTGAAAACTTGTTTCAACATATCATTATTTATAATATTTTAATCATTGTGTGAACAAACCTTCTGTTCTCTGTGGCTTTGAAGTTCATATTTACATTGCTTTTTTTAGTTAAATCAATTCTTAGTCACATTCATATTATTACTGCACATGATCTGATTATAAGCTGAGTATGAACAATCAGTTGATAAAATTAACCGTTGCAATTCATCTTGGGAAAAAGCAGTGTAGTTTCTTGTGTGAAAATGTAGTCTACAATGTAAGTTTACAGTGTAGCTACATATATGTATGAGAATTTTTACAGCGGTGATATAATGTCCCAAATGTGGCGGCATGTGCGTGGTATCTCACTTGCACCTCTCGGATTGGATATCTCTGTTCTTTATTGTGATACCAGATGTCAGACTGTCAGTCAGCACTTATGCAATCATTTATCTGATGTGGCACTATGCTACAAATAGGAATTGTTTCATAAACTTACCTGAAAGGTCACTAATAATGCTATATGGCAAAGGACTGCAGTCTCTTTGGGCATGAAAATGGCAAACAGTCAGAATTACTTGGACACAAGCAAGCCATTTGACCAAGTTGACAGATCTATGAATGCTTGCTCTTTGCCTATTTGACATTGTTTAGCTGTCTGCTTTGTAGATAATGATTAAAACGTTGTGTATATTTGTATAATAACTTTTGTTTTAAAATTTCTAATGCATTCCAGTTTGCAATGTGTTTTTGGCAGAGCTACATTTTTGCAGTTTGTTGTCACTGTAAATAGAAGATCTGAAAGACTGTTAAAGTATCTTGGCAATTAAAATTTTCAATAAACAAGAAGTCATTTGTCTGTTAACTTTTTTCCAATGCTACACCTGCAATTATATGATCATAAACAGTACATGTGTGTAAACAGTACATGTGTGTGAGTAAAGTATGATAATATTCTGCTGATATGGGTTGCTGTGTTGTAGTTGTGTGGGTGCTGATGCTGTTCATATTATGGGTCATAATTCTGATTTTTATGGGTGGTAATCTGTGGGTAATATTGACATTTTGTGGGTGATATTCTGATTTTGTGATTGATTATTTGGGTCGTGTGCTGGCTGGTGTTTTCAAAAGAGCATGGTACATGTAGATGTAACAATGTGCGCAGCTTCTCAGTCAGTGTGTTAAAACTGTCATTGTCAACAATTGTATGATTGTGTTTAATATGTTTGACCTCAGAGTCCTCTATCTGTTAGTAGTGTTGAGACTTAGGAGGTCTTAGTGATTTGTTTAGACTAGGTGAACTTGGCTCAGAAAGGAGATCGTTCAGTAGGCCTACCAGCAGATTGGGTGAAGAACTATCCTAAGTATTTATATTAATCTTGTATCGTCTGCATCTGTTATAATCATCTAAATTATATTTATATACTTTATGGGCAACACAGGTCTTATTTAGGTGTCAAATTGTATTGACTTGTGTATGTTATATTCATTAATAAGACAGAGACAGATGTGTCCCAATTTGCAAATGATTTCACTGATATCCTGTTGATTGTTCACTATGGCTTAGTTCCTGTAAGTAACATGCCCAGTAGACTAAATTTCACCAGTTAATTAAGTGCCCAGGTACTTCCTTGTGTAATGTGTGCCTAGCCAACAGTGAAGTGAATAGTCAATGTTTGCTCTAAGTGAATAGTCAACATTTGCTCTAAGTCGAAGTAGGTATTGGTGGCAGAAATGGGGTGGTTGAGGAGAATCATGGGTAGAAGCAGGAGAGACAAAATAAGGAATGATCAAACAAGAAAAGACCTCGGAGCGGAGGAGACGGTGGTAGAGAGAATTGGGAGACGAAGACTTGGATGGTACGGACACGTGAGACGGATGGCGGGAGAGAGACTGCCCAATGCAGCGCTACACGGTCACGTGGAGGGAGAGAGGAGCAGGGGAAGGCAACGGAAGACCTGGATGGACAACATCCAAGAAGACCTACAGAAGAGGGGTACAGACATAACGAAGATCGGCAGCATAGTACGGAATAGAGAACACTGGAGAGGCTTCATAAGGGCCTCATCGTCGTGAAACTGATGGAAGAGAAATAAGAAGTAGGTATTAGTTTTGCCCTAAACTGCCTTCACCCGTGTGCATAGGTGAGGTCAGTTTAACAGGAAAATGTCTGATAACAATAGAACTGCCATTGCATATGCCAAATTTGCAGGCTAATGCCGAACTGGAGAATAGCAGAACTACCATTGAATCTAGAAAATTTACAGAGCATTCAGTTCAGCTGAATTACTTCCTCTATAACAAATCTCTTAGTATAGATTCGTTTCGGCCACATTCCGATGTTAATGAATAAATTATTCTGATTTACTTCCTGTATAACCGTGAAGCAGGTAGCAGCTAGGCCTGTCTCCCACACACCCAGTTTTGACCCATTGGCTGTTCAATGTTCATCACTGCTTTGCATAGTAAATGTAATTGGTGTTGCTTGGTTTCCAACTGTGGATGGCAGCTATATAGGTTACCCGTTGAATGGGTCTTCACCGGTTCTGACATGTACCGGAATTTTGTTGAACGAGGATGTAACTCGTTCTATTTCTCTGCTTGTCCGTTTAACTATATGCCTGGATCGATATATGGCTTGAGTGTTTGGTAACTAGAGCGTTACGATGTCACATTTAACATGCACGGTGTTCAGTCAAGCGAAAGGTCTGCTGTATCATGTCGTAGGGTGTCTGCAACGGTGGACCTGTAGCAGTATAGTCTACCATTCTTAGTCAGTCTTACCGGAGATGTATGTTGAATCACTGTTCCTCATTACCCAAACTGTGTCCAAAAACCCCAAGCATTGTATGCGAAGTTGCAAGGCATTACTCTGCTGAACCCTTCCTCTTTTCTGAACCCTCGCGTTTAAAGATTGATTCTGCAACCAGCGTGGATGTTTGTGAATAAGTTATTTTGTCCCTTCTCGGCCTCAGTTTTGCCCGAAATTGAAGACCATTTTATTTAGATCTTCCTCTTGTGTTGTCAGGTCTTCCTCTTGTGGGTGTTCGATAGTGTAGTGGTTATCGTGCTGGACTGTTAATCAACAGGTCGGGGTTCAAATCCGCGCCAAGGCAGAAATTTAGTTGGAGATCTCTGCACCACCTGCGCGTAGGCTACTAGCCAAGGCTACTAGGCCTACGGTTCGTACACGATGGTCTTACATGGCGTGTCCCCTATTCAAACGGGCAGCGGTGGTGAAGGATCTCACCCGATCAATTCATTGAAAAATGAGCAGGGTAGAGGCCATAGGCCTACGGTCGCTATAGAAAAATGTAGGCTACATTTACATTTATTTACCAGCCGACAGTTTGTACGACAGTTTGTACGTTATGCAGTATGGTGGACATTGTGCAGTATGGTGGACATTGTTTAGTATGGTAAAAATTGTTTATTATGGTGGACTTTGTTTAGTATGACAGATATTGCATAGCATGGTGGATATTGTTTAGTATGGTAAAAATTGTTTAGTATGGTAGACACTGTTTAGTATGGTAGACACTGTTTAGTTTGGCAGACATTGTTTAGTTTGGTGGAGATTGTTTAGTATGGTAAAAATTGTTTATTATGGTGGACATTGTTTAGTATGACAGATATTGCATAGCATGGTGGATATTGTTTAGTATGGTAAAAATTGTTTAGTATGGTAGACACTGTTTAGTATGGTAGACACTGTTTAGTATGGCAGACATTGTTTAGTTTGGTGGAGATTGTTTAGTATGGTAAAAATTGTTTAGTATGGTAGACACTGTTTAGTATGGTAGACACTGTTTAGTATGGCAGACATTGTTTAGTTTGGTGGAGATTGTTTAGTATGGTAAAAATTGTTTATTATGGTGGACATTGTTTAGTATGACAGATATTGCATAGCATGGTGGATATTGGTTAGTATGGTAAAAATTGTTTAGTATGGTAGACACTGTTTAGTATGGCAGACATTGTTTAGTATGGCAGACATTGTTTGGTATGGTGAACATTGTTTAGTATGGTGGACATTGTCTAGTATGGCAGACACTGTTTAGTATGGTAGACACTGTTTAGTATGGTAGACACTGTTTAGTATGGCAGACATTGTTTAGTATGGCAGACACTGTTTAGTTTATGGTAGACACTGTTTAGTATGGTAGACACTGTTTAGTATGGCAGACATTGTTTAGTATGGCAGACATTGTTTAGTATGGCAGACATTGTTTAGTATGGCAGACATTGTTTAGTATGGTAGACACTGTTTAGTATGGCAGACATTGTTTAGTATGGTAGACATTGTTTAGTATGGCAGACATTGTCTAGTATGGCAGACATTGTCTAGTATGGCAGACATTGTCTAGTATAGTGGACATTGTTTAGTATGGCAGACATTGTTTAGTATGGTATGGTAGACACTGCTTAGTATGGCAGACATTGTTTAGTATGGCAGACACTGTTTAGTATGGTAGACACTAGTATGGCAGACAGACATTGTTTAGTATGGTGGACATTAATTGCGTAGAACTCTCATCTTTTCACTGTATCGATCGATCCAGTTTCTCATATGTAGGCTGTGTGTATTGATTATTCGTTAACCTATCCTCATGAAAGGTGTGTGGCTGATAGCTATTAAGCTGCTGAACGTGCAGCTGATGATTGTCCTGTTGCCATGGTGCTGAAATGTTTCACCGAAAGGCTTAGCAGAGGCGGGTCTAGCATTTTAAATTGGGGGCGAAATGATGGTGGGTGTCTGCCTGGTGCGTGATGGAAAGCACTAATTTAAGCAGTGTCGGTCACATTAAGGGATTTGATGGTAGCCTACATGTCCATTAAGCCGCCCCACATTCAACATTGATCATTGTTACCGTAACAGATTAGATGTAGTAAATTAGTAATTAAACATACTGAGTAATAACTTATAGGCCCTAAGCATCTACGTTGCCTGCCTTTCTCCCAATATAATTTGGAATAGTAATGTAATCGTAGTGCTTACATATCTTCATGTATCAATGGTCGCTTATAAGCAACAACAACTCCATATATTATATCCATATCACAATCTTTATACAGATTCTGTTAATTCATATCTATGAGGTCCCAATGATCGAAAGACAGCCTTGGGTGCAGCCTAAATTTAATCAAACGTCACATCGTAATCGTAAGCTTCAAACATCTAAAGCGCCACTCGAAACCCAAGCACAGGGCATATACCAGCTTATTCACGAGCGCTGCGTCGAGTCAGAGGGGTTGTCAAGAAGGGTAGTCCGAAGGAGGTCCGAGTCCGGTTGTCAGAGGGGTAGAGTAGATGTTAAGGTGGATGTCGAGAATTGGAAGGTACAGGATCAGATAAGTCGGGGTAAGAGTTCTTGAAAAGGAGAGACTTTAGTTTCGAGTGGAAAATCTTTGGGGTGGTGATAGATAGAGAAGCCTGCGGCGGATGATGGTGGGTGATTGGCGATGATGGTGGAGGAACCGAAAAAGTGCGGAATTCAGGAGGTAGGCTAGATCGTTCCAGAATCCAGAGACGTGGTGCAGTGTGGGATATGGCTCAGTTGGAGAACTTGAGTATAGTGACTGGGAGTCGAGAAAGACTGAGGCAGGAGGAGGATTGGGTATACGGCCTTGGCTGGATGGTGAAGAATTCGCGAAGATATCTGGGCTGGGAGTATTGTAGGGAGTTAATTGTAGGTTAGTGACAGGACTTTGAAATGGATTCAGTCTGGTATGATTTTTAGCCATTGGAGTGAATTGAGGATGGAAGTGATTATTATGATGCTTGAGCGTTCAGGAGACAGACCATATATAGGATAAGTTGCAGACGCCTAAGTTTGGCGAACTACAAATTCACTAAACCTTGCATCAGCCTTAATGGGTTAGCCTAAAGTGAGAATTTCTAATACCTCTAACAGCAACGTCACGTATAGGTCTAGGACTTACGAAGTCCATGCGAAAATATCCCAACAAGAGCTTCACATATCCTACCAAATGGGACCATATAATTTATAGGACATATGTATGAATAGTGCTATGGATCCCTTACGTATGCAACATAATTATGACGTTGATGTCATGGATTTTACAGAAGAATTTCTGTAAATTTCCCTGACTGGCTCAGACCATTATGCTATTTTCCCAATGATTAAACATAGTTCACATACAGAACTGGTTGGAAAGCCAGGTCGAAATCCGATACGTAGATCAGGAACAGAAGAAATCAGCATGCTATACGGTTGCTATGCAAGTTGGAAGAGATCAGTCCTGAATGATATCAAATGAAAGGCCTAAGTTATAGGACATTATATATTGACTGCACGTGTTGCAGCTGTTGCCTTTATTAAAAATCTGTATTGAATTTTATGTTACTTGGAAATGGTTATGAATGAACACGTATTGTCCTGCCATTGGTCCTGTCCATGTAGATCCTACAGTTCAGTACAACATTATGTTGCCACCCACATATCCCACCTGGGGTATACAATTTCCTACTAAAGCATAAATCCTAGATTTGATTTATGGGTTTTGGTTTTGATTTTCAGTGGTATTATGATCAAATCTGTTTGACTTTTAAGAGCAGGCCTAAACCAGACAGGCCGAGAGTTTAGGTGTGGCGCGGTGGCCGACTGGTGGGAGCGCGCGGCCTGTAACGCGGAGAATACGGGATCGAGCCTTGCCCAAGTCAGTTACTACCCGTATGTAAGGACCTGGAGGAAGGTCTTCACTCACAATAATAGCTCGTCGCCATAGATGTTCTATCGTGTGGTAGTGCGCACTTCTGAACTGTTGAAGAAGAACAACATCAAATGCAGGAACCTAATGTATTGCGTAGGTAGGCCTATCGGACTTGCAATCGCATCTGATACTCGTGAATTAGTCCTTATGTAATGTCAGTGTCAATAACACGCTTGACTCGACACTGTATCCGCTTATACCTGTTTAATTCAGGTGAAATCGTAAATCAGCCATAAACATGCATGCGGCTTGAATATGTTACCGTCACCTGTGTTAGGCAGAAAGTTGCTCATTAAAAGATTATAGTCAGGGTTTTAGTTGTCGGGGGGGGGTACAACCCCAGCTCTTCTTATAACCTCTCAGCCAAGCATCTGAAAAGATGTTGGGGGGTCAGAAAAGTAAAATAAAATTTCATGAATCGTGTACGTGTTGTTTCGTGTGCAGCATAGTTTTATACACCTTAAGATTTTGACCTGCGTTCATAGCCTATGTAGGCCTACTTTGGTAACAGGTATTCTGAATTTTTTTTATCCTCTAGCTGCTCTCTTTTGACAAATATAAAATTTATTGTATATCCTATAGGCTACGCTTGCTGTTATGAAAGCATTTTATTATGCTATAGGCCTATGTAGCATACCCTGCATAGTCAACTGAACAGGTCTAGCGTGTCCCAAGAGCTAAGCCAGTGCCTTTCATGCAGGGTAGGCCTACAGCTGCTATTACCTATAATGACTGTTATTATGCTGGTAGCTAAAGACTTTCCAATTAAAGCTTTATCCATCGCCGATAAACCTTTAAATGGGAACCACTTCAAAAATTAAAAAATTGCATCAATAGCACGATCCATCAAGCGATTCAGACAGTTTCAGATCGTCCAGGTCACGACGTTGAATAGCAGACTCAAGTAGTTCTAATAGGCCTATAGAAGAGCCACGATACCGTGACCGCGCCCAAGCTGCAACTTGCAAGACCCGAAAAACTTATAGCCTACGCGAATGCGGAGGTAACGACTAACGAGATATCTATAGCCGATCTCTAAATTGTAATGCAAATATTATGCAGCTTCTATTATATGAGATCAGCCTTAATCATGATTTAGCATCTCAGTCTTTGGCCCTTGCAACTTGGCCCGTTACATATACGGCCGGACTCCTGCATGGTTATCTACAGACTTGGGTCCAGTTTAAGTTCTCATGTACCGCCCAGTTAACAGCCCAATTTAACGACGCAAATTGGTCTAATTAATATTCGTCAACAGCAATGTATTAGGTCTAGCCTACAGTGAATGTATAATTGGACCATAGATGGTAATACAGTTACAGCTATAGGCCTATAGACGTCTGTCTGTTCACGGTTCACCCAAGATTGGTTCGATTTGATTAGAATCGTGATGACTAACTTCATACAGTAACAAATTTATGTAGATTTATAAGCTGAAAAGATGACAGCACTTGATGACGTTGGCTTTCGCTGTATGTTTAAATCTCGTCTCGTGACAAATTTGGCTATTAGGCCTATACTGTGTTTCTAAATGTTGCACTGTCACGACCTTCAGCTGACGAGACCTTTGGATTCGTGCCAGCTGCAGTCTGCCAATTATTCAGTCCTGCATTTTCACACACAATCAGTCTATAAACTGAAATTACCCGTTAGCTAGAGCACTTAATTACATTCGCTAATGGCGCAGGTTATTAGTCGTAGTGACGTTGCCACGATTTAAAATGTAGTAGGCCTACGGCAAAATGGGAAGCTATAATTATTATAGCGGTCTGTGGGACGGAAATCCCCAAGAAGCTGAAGCTTTTTGCATATAATTATGGAAAGTGTTTCGTGCCATTTTTGGTAATCTAAAATACACGTTTCAATGGATAAAAAGTATATTCTAGCTTTTAGCAGGCAAAAAGTGGTAGGCCTACGGCAAAATTGTGTTGTTGCCATACCACCTTAAAAAGTGCTACGGCAAAGCCGTATCACAAGAATAGGCGCCACCACTGTTTAGTCGTGAAGCTATAGCAAATAGAGCCTCCAGGGGGTATTTACCAATACGTACCTCCTTCCTCCTTCCTTCTTCCGCCTCTGAACAAGAAACGGATAGCCTAGACACCGACCTACTTAATCAAACATTTTGGTGATGGAAAATTTGAAGTGGAATATATAAACCCTGATGTACCACACTGTCAGGTATACAATACATACATATAACTGCTTTATACATAAATTTATACATGAAAACATCCATAGAACTATAGACACATATAACGCATACGTACAATTATACATACATCCATTTATATAGGTCTATACATGTACATACATAGACTAATTAGGGCCTATGTAGCACTACATACCACTGCAGGTGTTTACCAATGGTGGGGTTTGAAGAACGATCTCCATCGAACTTCAAAAGTGGGGGTTTAACGTTTTGGACATAAACATGATAAACTGGAGTGGTTGTTGATTTCCGATAATAGGTCTATATTAAGTCGGTCAGAGTGCGGAGGGGTTGTTCTCCCAATCCAGGAGGGCGGTTATAGCTATACATACAAAGGCCTGCATACATACATAGGCCTACATACATGCAGTGGCGTAACGAAGGGTTTCAGCACCGTGGACAAGAGTTGATGACTGCGCCCCTTTTTAATTTTGTTGTTGACTTTTAATCGTTCTTTTCATAGTACTGTGTACCACTGAAAGCTAATTTTTCGCCCCCTTGTGCTGCACCCGGGGGCGGTTGCCCCTCTGCCCCCTTTGTTACGCCACTGCATATACACATAGGCCTACATAGATACATTTCTACATAGCTCAGGCACGTAGCGAGGATTAAATTCAAGAGGAGGCAACTTCACAGGCTATTGGCAAAATCCTGGTCATTGGAGCCATTGGTCAATAGAAGTACCAGTAGGCCCAGGCCCCTATAGCCTATAGAAAAAGCAAGAGGATGCAACATATGTTTTCTCGTTCCTCAATGTAGCTAAGCCTATGACATAGATACATACATAATACGTTGCCTGCTTGGGGAATTTAGATAAATTTCCATGTTCAGGCCCAAACATGTAAAATACTTCTTTTGTCAACAGTTGAGTCGTTCTCGGTCCAGTAGTTATTGGTGTCAATTCTTATGTGTGCCGTCGGCGTGTTTTGGATTCCCACTCTTGTATAAGACTATCATTAATATTCATAAGCCTAAGTCGCAAGTAAATTTTAATATTCATGACACCAGCCTTCCAGAACTATATTTATGCATATTCATGAGATTCGTTGGACATTCAGCAGAATTGTAAGTAGGATCGGCCTAGGGCCCTAGGTGTTCTGTAATATTTTTCATCAATGGAACTTTTATTTAAGCAAACAAATATTCTCATGGATCCAGCTTCTAATTGCGGAAACAATTATTTTCATCAATCCAGCTTCTATTGAATGGAAAACTTCGTTTCATCCATCCAGCTTCTATTTCGGAGAAAATTATTTCGATCAATCCAGCTTCTATTTAAACACACGAATGTTTTAATCAATCCCACTTCTATTTAGCAAGAATTCTTGTCATCAATCCCACTTATGGTTCAAGAGAAACTATTTTAGTCAATCCAGCTTCCATTTACGCAATTATTTTCGTCAATCCAGCTTCCATTTAGGCAAAGAATTATTTTCATCAATCCAGCTTCCATTTAGGTAAACAATTATTTTCGTCAAATCCAGCTTCCATTTACGCAATAATTTTTATTCTCGTCAATCCAGCTTCCATTTAGGTAAACAATTGTTTTAATCAATCTAGCTTTCATTTTAAATTGACAATATCAAATAATGCCAATTAGGGTTGCCACCTTTTCGAACTAGGAAGTCGGGACGCAACTTTCTCGTAATCATCGACGTCGATGCTCACGAGTTACAATCATGCAATTTTTCCGGATGACTTTTTTTTTTTGCTTTTACAGCTCATTTAAAAGGCAAAACTGCTCGAAAATAAGTAAACTCGTTGTAAAGATATCATCTCCGTCACTAATCGAAGAACAATTAGCAGTAGTTAATACGGGTATTGTGTTTTAAGTCACAACGTTTTTGTTAGTTTTGGTCACAAAGTCGGGACGGGTGGCAACCCTAATGCCAATGCAAAATAATTTGGGCACCTAACCTAGAGGATTAACGCAGCTTGTATTAATACGGTCTTGCGATTTGAGGTTAATCCGCAGGTTAACTACGTTGCAAAATTATGTTATATGGTAAATTAAAACGGAAGCTGGATTGACGAAAATAATCGTTTACCTAAATGGAAGTTGGACTGATGAAACTAAGTATTTGCTTAAATGCAAGTTGGATTGAGTAGACATAATTTTGACAACTAGTCACGGACGCCATTTTTACACTGTATCTAAAGCTAAGTGTTATGCATATTAATGATTGTTGATAGCGCCTTAGCTGGCGTCACGTGGCGTGTCACGTTGACCTATGGCAGGCTTATTCGTATGAATATTAATTATAGTCTTTTACAAGAGTGGGAATCCAAAACACGCGTGCCGTCGACAGGGTTTGCTATTGCCACCTACCGATTGAAACATAATTAACTTAAGAGCAACAAAGGCGAATGCGCATCTTGCGCCATCTGCTGAATGCAAATCAATCACTGTGTATGTTCGCAGCAGTATGTCTATTGTCTACATTGTATGTAATGTAACAGGTCGGGTATGGTATTCCAAAGCTGAGAAAGACCAGCACTACATGCCTTGTGGTAGTGGCGAGACTGGCATAAGATAACATTATTACAGAAGTTACTCAAGTTTTTACGAGATAAAAAAGCAGTAGGCCTACATAAGCAATCTGTAGAGGTGGACAGGCAAATGAAACAGAACCCCACACTGTTCAGATTAACAGAAAGCAAATTATGATACGTACCTGCCAGCCGTGTGATTCTCGTTAACGATAACGATAACGAAAATGTTCGTTAACGAAAATAAAATGATTTCGTTAACGATAACTATAACTATAACTAAAAAATATTATTAACTATAACTATAACTATAACGAAAATAACAATAACGAAAATTCATCTTTATTTTCGTTAATACAAAAATAAAAATAGGAAGTGCAATATGGACGATTCGACATAAATGAGAACGAAAAATGCGACATTTTTATTATGTAATTTGTCAGTTACTTTGGAAACTCGTGTATTCATGAATCTGAATGCACCCATGCTTCAAAGGCTTTCAAAGCTCTGAGCAAATTGTGAAACGGCGTGTTAATACGCACAATTTTGCTTATAGACTTAATTATTGCAGCTAAATAGTAACTAAAATTAACTAAAATTAAAGTCCATTAACTATAACTATAACTATAACTAAAAAATAATACTAACTATAACTATAACTATAACTAAAATAAAAAAAACCATTAACTATAACTGTAACTATAACTAAAATAAAATCTGTAAGGAGAATCACACTGCCTGCCAGGATATCCATGGGCATTATATGGAATCCATACAGATTCCATATGGGAATAGGGGGTCCTAACTGGACTCGAGGCCTACATGTATACAGAGCCTGCAGCCCATATATGGGATAATGGGTCTCATAAATTCTGGTAGGGTGATAACGACCATGACACAGAGCAAGACGCAGAGTGCAACACATTGCATAACAAAGGCAACACAGACGATGACAAAGACATACACTTAGGATGACACGAGACAGACCGAATCTCACATTCTGCATTTAAACCACATAAAAACGAGAGTGGCCGACAGCAACAGGCCATTCACAGAATAAATCAGCCTGCTGATAAGGAGATGCTGAACAAACACTGTATACATGAAAATGCAGAGACTCAAAGGGCAAATCATGTAGGCCGTTGTTACGGGGCTCAGTGTTTTTGTTTACTAAGAGTGAAGTGCATTGGTCAATGAACAGGCGGAAAGGAAACTGAGGAAAAGTTGAAGTCGGATGTTGAAAATAAATAGGAGCAGAAAGAACAAGCAGGACAAAGAAGAGAGACGTACAGAGACAGAGATGTTACATGTAATGTAATGTAATTGAACATCACCCCTTCAAGATATCTACTCAGCTATTATCATAATCGTAATCTCCAAACTTCTAAAGCGCCACTTGAAAGCCAAGCGCAGGGCACCAGCTTATTCACGAGCGCTGCGTCTAGTCAGAGGGGTTGTCCAAAAGAGTAGTCCGAAGAAGGTCCGAGTCCGGTTTCCAGAGGATCAGAGATGTTAAGATGTTAAGTGACATTTCGAATGAATATATTACATCAGTTAGCAAAACAATGCACAGTAAGCTGAAAGAGTCACCAATGACGGGTCCACACACACACACGTGGAACCAACCATCGACTGCTGAAGTTGGTAGGCCTATGGGTGTTCAGAGTCTCTGGAGCAAGTTGCGTCGATAGAGCGATAAAAGTGAATTTAAAAAGGAGAACAAAGTGGAGAAAGAAGAAGAACCAGATAAAGGACGATTGATAGAGAACAGCAGGAGGAAACAGAGAACAGCAGTAGGACGCTTTTGAGGGTTTCTTAAAGTGTGCTTTATAAAAGTCAAGATTCATACATACACATGTAGAACGAGAAAGAACATGTAGAACGAGAAAGAACAGAAGAGATCCTGAGTGGCCGAGTGGGTTGGTTGCCCGCTCACCACGCCGGCGGCCCGGGTTCGATTCCGGGTCGGTCGGTTTATCAGAGATTAATTTCTCGGATCTTTACTGCGGGTGGCTCGGTCGCATTATAAACGTGGAGTACAATACAATACAATACAACACAACACAATACAACTGGGGCGCGGTGGTATAGGGGTATGTTCGGTGCCTTGCAGCTGGAGGGTTCCGGGTTCGAATCCACCTCAAAGCCGCCGTGTAGGGACCCTGGGCAAGTCCTTCACTTGCAATTGCTCATGCGCTTCGGCGTGAAACTCCGATTCAGCGTTCGCGCAGTAGTCGGGGGCGCCTCTGAATGGGCAATCTGGTAGGGGCGCTATAACAAGTGTTCAAATACAATACAATACAATACAACAGTAGGCCTAGAAATTCGAGGAGTATTTTTTTTAATCTCGAATGAAGTTCAGAGAAGAACACAACAGACGAAAGAAATGGCAAACAAACATGTAGGAGTAAGAAGAGAAGGAGGCAGAACAAACGATGAAATGGTAAACGCATAAACGGAAGAGGAAAACAGAGCGGAAGAGAGCAGCAGAAGCAATCGGAAGACCATGATAGAAAAACAGCACGAGAGGGTGAGCCGATATATGGAGAATATGCCGGATGAAGGAAGGTGGATGGATGTGTTTGCCAAAGGAAAAATTGGAGGAGTGGTGACAATACAAGCAGCGATTCTCCAGAATTTGGAACACTGGTAAACAGGAGCGTAGCCAGGAAAACATTTCGGAGGGGGTTTAAGTGTTCGGGGTTTCTATTGGAAATGGTCGTATTTTTTCTACATTTTTAGTTTTTAATAACAGTAATGCATTTATTGGGGCGGGGGGTGAACCCGTAAAACCACCCCTAAATACGCCCATACTGGTAAACAAATTCAGGTGGAGTAAAAGGACGAGGAATGGTGGGAGGAAACTGCCAGTGCACATATTCAGTCATGATTTCCATTATGATCAATATATCTGTTTACGGTAGACGAATCATAGTCTGAGCAGCGATGACTGCAGAGCGAAGTCTCAGGCTATAAGGCTGCATCTCGTCACAGGCCCTGCGTAATATCACAGAAAATCAATGACCGTATGGCTCTGTCTCCTGTCTATACCTACACGTACGCCTTAGCTGGCTGTCTGCTTGTCCATCTACCTGTCTGCGTATATATGTCTGCCAGTCCTCCTGGTCTTATTCAGTGTCTTGCACATGATTAGTGCAGAATCGTTCAAGTAACATACGTTAAGTCAAGGCCGAAACGATCAGATGTCAAAATAATGAAAGCTTTTCATTCTATCAATTAACATTTGATTGACTAAGACGTCCTCTGAAATCCAGAGTGAAAACTGGATTAAGAACATGAGACCTCAACTAAATGATCAAAGCCTCAGCATGCATTAATCTTAAAACATTAAAACTACAGTGTGTTTTACTATTATATTTTAACCTTAGGACAAAAGAATGAAATTTTTAACAGAATTTTTTGCTTGCTCAAAGTGGGATCAACAGTCCTCTATTAATCATGCACACTGCATCTACGAGAAGCCCAGAAAATATCAGTCAGAGATTGGCAAACAGAAATGTCATTAGCAAAACGAAAATTTACATCTACCAACTTCCATTCATTCCTGACAAAGATAAAAGTCCCAGACAGCTGAAGTATCAACATTTTCTTTGTGATAACTTCAGAACAGTGCATACATGTAAAAAAATCCTCAACAGGCAATTACACCGTGCCATTTCAAGTGCAGAAACGACTTTGCTATTACTGAACAGAAATGACAGAGTTGAAACTCTTGCCAATGAAAGATAAGATGAACGTTATTATGCTTTGTTAACAGAGATCCCAACAAATGAATAAGAATAAACACAAGTGAACCCTTCAATTCAATAATCATAATACAGACTCATTTTAAACTCACTTCATCCCACAAAATAACACCCAGGTATCAATTGAAGGCTTCATTCCAATCTTATCTGATAATTATTTAATTTTTTCTGAAAACCCCAGAAGTTTCATTACACACAGAAAGGAGAAAGATGTACACTAAATGCATTAGTAAAGACTTATTTCATCCTACCAAATAACATTGTGATCGCTTACATCATTTATGTATCTTTGTGGCATAATTCCCTGCCAGCATGGAGCCCATATGGGACCTGTTTAGAGTCTAATGCCCTGGAAATGCTTGCACCATGCACATTTGTCTAGTCATATGCAAAAACATACAACAAAAGAGGTCAACAGCCAACTTGCTGCACAAGATTTGTCAACACATCAGCCACACATCACTCACAAAAACATTACAGCTCTGACCAATTAATAAAACCGGGAAAAGCCCCGGCCTTACAATGGATTTCACAGGATCACACGAAAAGCACAGGCCTTACAATGGTTAAAACCGGCCTCAACCATTCAACATGTTGAGTCCCCTGCACTCTGGTTATGCAACACACAAAATTTTGCAAAGAATGCAATGACAAACTTCTATTGACAGTAAAACTTAAGAGACTCATTGCAGATCACGCAACTGCCAAACACACTTTGCTTTTGATAGGGTGTGTCAATAAATATTAACATATAATCACAATTTTAGTTTATTATAATAACAGTAACAATGGTATTATTTCACAGGATCACACGAAACACACAGCACTGCACAGTGAGATTATCTTTACATAATTACAATCTTGTTTCCTTTATACAAATCAAACAATTATGCTTTAACAAATTTCGTCTTTAAATATGTAAAAATTTAATACGTGGCTTTATACCTTTATCAGTCAAACATGTGATATAATTCAAGTCATTTGTTAGCTATTCGCTTAAAACAAACATCTAGAACTACACTATCTTAAATTAAGAAATTATTCTTAGCACCTTTAAAATTTTAAACACATTCAGTTATAAATATCTACTCCATAAATTTTAATAAAATTTTCTCATGATTTGCTTAAAACAACTAATAACAAAGAACACTTCTAGGACATTTACACAATCTATATTACATTACATACATCGGTACATTTGTATTTACAAGCATGTATCTTGATGTGCGTACACACACACTCATGCCAGTGCGCACGCACACACACACACACAAACACACGCAAACAAACATGTAAACAATATCTGAGAAATCAGTTCAACAATTCAAAACCAAATTTGTGAACAATAACAACTAAAATGGCCTCTCCCTATTCACCATCATACATGTGGCCGCTGACAAATCTTTGATCTCATAACTCGGTACAACACTCTTCAAAACTATTTTCTGTAAATTTAAATGTACATATGTTTCCATAGCAACCGTATGGTCTCGACCCTGTTCGTTTTTCAATTAATTAATTGGGCGAGACCTTCACCACCACCCTCCATTTGATGTAACCGCTTATGGACTGTGCTAGACAGAGATTTAAATCTCTGAAATAAACCATAATCAGGAGGCTAACTGTGATCCCCAAGCACTTTCAAACAGAGGTTACGGGATGTGCACTTTCGCCAATGCAGGATAAATTGTCTTCTTGTTTTCATTACATGTATACTCAAATAATTTCAAACTTTTCTTAACTTTATCTTCTCTCTGGATCGATATACATAACCCTCAGATAAATAACACCTTATGGTAACATTTGTTTAGGCAAAATATTAAGGATGTTTCTTACAGTACCATTACCTTAGCCAACTTTAATTGATTAATTTGTCACATCAATCAAATGACCAACTTCAATAACAGCAAGGTGTGAACACAGTCAATATAGGCCTACACTTAAAAGAAGCTAAGGTTTTTGGAAGATATCATGAGGAATGTTTCATGAAACCCTTATGACAACCAGCTCCCATCATATCAGTCAATAAACTCTATGTACCAGAAAAACGTCTATTTCTAAATGTTTTGATGCTTTGGCTGGTATTTCTGAATTATGGGGATGCAATAAATATTGTAAGGCCTTAATACATGTAAGTCATTTGAATCATGATAGTAATATTAATTTTTTTTAAATAATAATAATAACATCACTGATGTTGTGGAAGACGAAGCCTAGTTTCCATTAAACTTAACAGCTTGTAGCATAGTTAGGTTCCTGAGTGATCACAATTACCTTGGGTAAATAAAAAAAGAAAAAACAATGAAAATAGTAGTACTACTAGTAATAAGGTCAACCATACAAATTGTTTTCTTAATTGTAGTGTTGCATTTAAAACCACAAGGTTTTGTTTAAAAACAATAATTCATTTTTAAATACACTTTGTCATTTTTCAACAGATGTTACTTCAGCTCTGCCTTTGAACAACCACCTTTACAAACAGTATCGTAAACAGGTAACAAATCATGTATTTCAGATCAACTCAGTCCCAATAACAAAAGCAGCTCTTACAAAAAACCTTTAAAGCCTTGAATTATCATAATTTTGCAGATTTATAGATTTACCATAACTGTGAAAATTTCCTTATTAGTGAATTAACTAATATTCAGTCTGTTAGATAAAATATAGCATCAACATTAACCTGTTCCATATACAGCCTGATTTTTTAACTGGGCCTCTACAAAACTGCTGCTGATATTATCACAAAATGCATATAACTTGGCTCGAATTGCTAGTACTTGACAAGATCACTTTTAAAACGATTCATAGTGTTCACACAGAAGTAACTTAAATGTTAACAAGTGTATAACATCAACAACAAACCATGAAGCCAGAGCTCCAACCGTCTAATGGGAACTTAAATAGTCTGTGCATCCTTTAATAAAACAAAGATTTCACAAGACTTTGAGCTTCACATCGGAAATCCAAAAGAAGCTACATAAATTTCTTTCACAAAATCGAAGCTCTTTCCCTCCAATAAAAAACCTCATTTGATATACTTTTAAAAGTAATACAATTAGAACACCCTGAACAACCAGACAGATTACCTGCTATTAAAAGACAGTCCAAGAACATCAACAATGACTGCTCAAAATGAAAGTCTGACATTGGCCTCAAAACGTTCTCGAATATCAAACAAACTGCTGTTAGAAGACAATACATTTAAGTGTGCACTAGTTTATACAATTTGAGTAAAGGAAGTACTTCAGGTTCCTATGCAGTGATCCCCTTTGGGAAGGCTCGACCTCGAACTCTCCACGCTACAAGCTCTAACCAATCGGCTCTAATCAATACGATGACCCAGTTTGTCATGTGTATAGATTTCATGACACGCACAAAGATGTTCTTAAGGATATAGGAATGACAAAACCCTGTTGGAAAATACATGTTTGACATTGATGACTTAGCCTGGGCCTTTGTAAACTCTTACTAAAAAACCAATTCTAGTTAGTAACAAGCAGTTATCTAGACAATCTACAATGCACTTGTAAGTACATCACAAAGACACTGTCTACACTACCTACATGTAAATGTCATTGTTAGCCTCAAAGCAGAATTTGACAGCTCAACATCAGAATTTGTTGCCTCAACATCAGAATTTGTTGCCTCAACATCAGAATTTGTTGCCTCAACATCAGAATTTGTTGCCTCAACATCAGAATTCTGGTACCAGAATCAGCACTTATCAGAACTTAACGGAATCAGCACTTAACAGAAATTGCTGCTCAGGGCCGGATTAAGACTTCCGGTGCCCTAAGCCAAGAGTCAAGTTAAGACATTCGGAAGCCCTAACCCTTAAGCAGAGCCAATTACCAAAGTTCAGGTGTCTCAACACAAAGAAAAAAAGAGAAAAATTTTAACCAAAAAATGTAGAAGATGTTCGTTGAAGACCAGAATTCAACAGATCTAAATGTAATCGTTCAAAAGTGCATTTATAACGATCGACAGGCATTTATGTGCTGTCGACTCATGCCTTGGTCATGTCCAGTGCAACAAACAGGCAGATTTAAATAGGCAACTACTGCAGAGGAGGTCGTACGACCCATTCTAGCCTTCAAGGCCTCTGTTTTAGACAGCACTGAGAGAAAAATGAAACGCCCTGGCATACAAAAGCAAACAAGTTCTTCATCAGGATACATTAGCAAAATTAAATGAACGTGTGTAACTTTCAGACATTTGTTTTCTAGATTCTAATACAGTTTGGCCTTACAATTGGGATTGAACCTTCTTACCAATACAGTTTGGCATAACAATTGGCCCTGACCATTACGATTGGCCTTGACCCTTACACCTGGCCCTGGCCTTTACAATTGGAACTGACCCTTACAATTGGCCCTGAGCCTTCTTTGCAGCAATAACTGAAAATTTTCAACTGAGAATACATTTAATTTTTTTCTCAAAGAATAATTTATCAGCATTTTAAGACCTTTTATTTGTATTTTTTGGTAGTTTACTAAACCAATCACTAATTTATTATTGTTTATGCCCAAACGTTTATCAATAAGAAATGTTATACTTAAACACATATCAAAGCTAACAAGAATCACTACAGTCATGTATTTATGTCCTGTCGCAATTATATTTTATTTACGCAGTGCCCTGAATTGAAGTCCACAACACAAGAAATTATTTAATTTATGCTATGCCACCGAATAATGGACAACTGTGCATATCCATCAATAATAATAATAATAAGTTTATTAATTCAAACCGACAAGTACGCAGTAAGATTACACGATACAGTAGTAACAGATGACAAGAAGTTTTAACAGGAGTTGAATTTAACTGTGTGGCAGGCTGGCAGCCCACAAGGCGCCGATCTGTCTCGTGCTCATTTTACAGTCACACCTAGCGAATTGAAGGTTGAGTCAACCATATGGGGCTAGCGGATATCAATACCACGTCTTTCTGATCTTCGTGCCAGCATGTGACCATTCAAACATCTCCCCACCCCAATTCACAGCTGTAAGCAGTTTTGAATGAAAGACTCCCTCGAAGGCATCTCCAGAGTAACTATCACACAAGAAATTCCAACGTGCACAGAGCATATTCAAATGTCTAAATGGCACGGTCTTACATGGGCATCATAGGGGGGGTCCATAATCTAGTGGTAACATAAATGGTGTGAAGAGCAGTAGGTAGCGGGATCACTTCCCATACCACCCAAAGGTAAACTCAGCCTATCATTCGCGAGATGGCGCGTTGGTAAAGTTGAGATGTGGGACGTGATGGGCACCTTGCATGGCCACTGTATACAGTTAAATTCAACTCCTGTAATAACTGTTCATATAATAATCTGTTCATATAATAATCCGTTCATACTGATTTGTAATCATCCTGCATTTGTGTCAGTTTGAAATTAAACAAAGATTATTATTATTATTATTGTCAAGAATCCTAGAATTTCTCTTCGGTCTAAAGCGAGGGCCACAAGATTGGTTTTATCAGATTTTAATAAAAACCTGTAACATACATCTTGCACTGATTACATCCATTTCAGCAATCTGACTGGCAATCCTTAACTAAAACAAGAAGATTTTCTAGATTTATTCACACACCCAAAATTCCACGGCACAAAAACAACGGATTTAGTGCAATCAATAATTCATACAAGTCAAAACACCAGCCGTTTCAGTCATGAAGAAATATTAATTATAATCGTAAGCAAAAGGACAGAAATTACTGGAAATATAACATTGGACAAATAAAGCAAAATGGTTATATACAGTAGAATATATATAGCAGCAGCACTGGCGATAATGGATAACGATTTTAGCAATAAGTGATAACAAAAATTGTAAACAATAACAGTTAATAAACTGTGTATCTTTTATATATACATAAACAATCTCTGAACAACAAACAAGGAGGATGCATAATTGTGGAAGGAAAAGCAGCCAAACAATAAATGATACTGCAACCATGATGAAAATATGACAGCCAAAATAAATGATATTGATATGACAATGACACTGTTGCTGTATTGATTGTAACAGATGTGATATTATTTCGCACAGCTCTTGCGTGTATTGAACCGTACGGTAACAATTATTAGTACCATGAGTCACACAAGAGTAAATGTCAATGTGCAATTGTGCATGGTTTTCTATAGTGACCATATGGCCTCAAACCTGCTCAATTTTCTGTGAATTAGTAGCAGTAATTTCTGGAACTTCCATTATAAACCCATTATCACTGTAAGTTTTTTTATTATCACATTCTTGTTAACCGACACAAATATGATTCCTCAGGGTTAAAAAAATTAGATTATATGCAAAGTATCTGTAACTATCATTCCTATCCACTGGCAAATCGGACAATGAACACAAACAGTGCAAAGTTACACCACAAAGGGTCACTAAATGCAGCAGTCCTGGTATGTTAGGTTGACTTGTGGAAGTAAGCAAGCAAGTAACTAAACGTTCAGAAGAAATTTATAAAATAACTGCAACATCACGGCCAAAATCTATCCTTACATCATAATCCATTTATTTCCACTGAAATTTTCCAGGCAACACAGACCAGGAATGCCACATCTAGAGACATCATTCAATAATCCAGGTACAAGATAACCCCAATTGTAATTGTTTATATTATTGCTAGACATGTATAATAATAGTTGCACAATCTCATTGAAAATACTCCAAATAAACAGTCTCAAATATCAGTAAAATTGTCGAGTTACAATAAACAGTTCCTCTAGATGCTTTCTTCATTTAAAATGCACTATGCAAAACAAAATATCCAACACATTCCACTAAGCCCTTTTCAAGATTTTCTTTTGCTCTGCACACAATCAGTGAATCTACTGTAATACACATCCAAGCAGGGCCGCAAATCTGTTTCAACATGTGGGGGGGGAGAAAACTGTCTCATCAAAGTGTATGCACCTTCCTTAAAAAGCCCAGATAACAGCATTGTGTAGGAATAGTAATTATTTAACTTACGCATTGAGCAAGCTTCCGCTAGTGGGCATGGAATTCCCTCACGTTCCCTCCCCAAGATTAAACGTGGGGAGGGAATTCCCACCCTTCTCTTCCCACGATTTACGGCCCTGCCTCCAAGAAGATCCATATCGGCCATTGCAGTATTCAGACTTAACCAATTACTGAAAATAGCCAATCAATAACAATATGAATAAGGAGATCAGTTGTTTAAAAAACCCAGAGGCTGTGGGCATGTTGAGGATTTTCTTAGTCGTCTCAGCATACAATTACCCTTCAACACAAGGTCTCTTACTGAGGGTAAATCTTTGGGATGCACTAATCGCAGTAGCCAAGTTCACAAATGGTGATAATTGTAAGATAATAATAATAATAATAATCTTTTCTTTATTGGGCGCCTGACAAACGCACTGCGCTGTACATTTACATGTTATGCAATTGAAATCTTAACTACTAACAGAACAGACAGCCATGTAATACAAGGCGCTTTATAGCAGCCTGCAAAGCAAATCCGCCCATATCGGCTATTACTCGTACCTCTCGGACTTGTGCCAGCTGTTATGAAAATAGGCAATCCAATAGAACAATATGAATGTAATAGAACAGCGCCTGACAAACGCACTGAGAGCTGTACATTTACATGTTATGCAATTGAAATCTTAACTACTAACAGTTTTGCATAGTGCATTTTAAATGAAGAAAGCATCTAGAGGAACTGTTTATTGTAACTCGACAATTTTACTGATATTTGAGACTGTTTATTTGGAGTATTTTCAATGAGATATCTCTTGGTCTGGGTAGGGAATCCACATAGTGGCTCCTGGTAGGTCACTTACCTGCCTATTTTACTCTTGACCTGTGCAAAATTCTTTATGACCTGCCTACTACCTACTGCTGTGCAAAATTCTTTGGAATTCTTAACATCTTCTTTACATTTAAAACATCAAAATCTGTCTCATAAGATCACCAGTGCAGTTATTAGATCTAAATTTACTTTTTTACGTTTTATCTAGTATGTCAATAGGAGTCTATGTTGTAAACTCTAAATTTGAAATGCTTAAACAGGATGCAATACATGGATTCACTCACTGGTTCAACCGTTCTACTGAAATACACATTCTGAACTTAAACTCGACAAATATCTTACAAGGAAACAGCACAAATTACCTAAGCTGAACACCATGACAAGTCTTTGTTTTGTTTTGTTATCTGTGTTGTTAAGTCACAAGCACACTCCTTGATAGGTCAGTCGCATAAATTTCCTACAGCTCACAAACGATGTCACAATCATGTAGTATTACACAGACTTCTAAGCTTCACAACAAGCTTCACAACATCTGCACTGCATAGAGTTTTAACTACCTGAATGTGAAACAGTACAGTGTAGTTAAAAACATTGGTTCTTTCTACTTGAACACTTAGAGGCCTTTTTGCAATGCATACTAAAACATCATTTGTATAGATAGTTTAAAGACATAATGAAAATCACCTGGTGCAGAGCAGTGACTGTACAGCTTATATCATCAAACTAATAAACTGACAAAAAAATAAAACTCAGATCACTTGCAATAACACTTCATAAAATTCCACATGCTTTGGGTAACAAGATAGCTTTTCTTTATATCGGCCACTACGGGAACTAAAACAGATGCGAACTACTTCATGAAGCATGGATGTTTTACTGGGCAGAACATATACTTCAAGATCAATGAAAAGTCGTGGCAATGTTCAGCATATACATCAACAACTGTTTGGCAATCAGTAAGTTACAAATCACAGTAGCTGTTGTACTGGAAAATTAGATCAACAGTCCAAAAACTGATGGTGCCAAACAGCAATATACAACCGAATTGCACAATGACCACAAACTACAGTCACAAATTCAGTTCTAGCAAAAGCATCGTCAGATTGCATGTGCTTGTCAATACCTGCAGTTTTAAATCCTCACTGGAAGATGGATGATCTTAGTGGCACTTTAAATTCGTGAGCAGGTTGGTGTTTGGCAAAAGCTACACACATGAGAACAAGTAAGTACTTTAACAATGGTGCACAGACAATGGACAAAACCAATTCTTCTAGACCGGTCGATAGAGAAGCGTTGTTACATATTTCTTTTTATAACGATGGGTTGAACTAAGCGTCATTACGCCATCCTAAAACACAGAAGAAGTTTGGTGGTTTGAAATGAACAAATTGTAACAAAGTTTACAACTACAAGTTAATAATAATAATGATATGTATAGTGCCATATCACAGCCAAGACCAAAGGAAAGGGTGCTGTACAAGAGTTCAAAGAGTCAAAGACAGTCATATGATTGTCTAAAAAGATAGGCCTTGAGTTGCAATTTAATGCTTAAACGCTTTTGCTATGCAACATCTCTGCCAGGTTCTAAAAAGGCATTTTATTAATAATCTCATATGCAGCTGCATATGTTATGATCACAAGTTCACAAGATCACAATACCTACCAGTACACTACTTTGGTGTTCCAATACTGTAAAAAGCTATTCTAAATCTGTGATAAATCACACTGCAGCTCTCACAATGATTAAAAAAAATATCAGGCACTAACAATGGCAAGGCTTGAAAAATTATGCAGAATGTTTTACAGGACACTCGGCAGTGCTAATACACATCATTCTGTATGTTTATCAAGGCCACTGTCGATCATAGTTTCAAAGATAGACAGCTGAAATGCCCCACCGGACAATAACAAAACATTCACCTTAACAGGCTGATTAACAGGATTAACAGTGCTCCAAACAACAACAAACTACATTACATTAAGAATTTCTTACATTATCCAAGAACATCACCATTAATTACAACGACCTACATTACCCCTCTGCATCTACATTTGCTGAGAGAGGTTTGATCGGGAGAGCATCTTTAAACCAACAACAATCATACATTTGATTAGGCAAGGCAATAAAGAGGATCTTGAAAGGATTTTATATAAATACTGCTTACTTGAGCTATAGACTTACCTTAATTGATAAGGCATACAAGTGATTTAATGCCACATGATCAGGTTCAGGTAACAGGGTTGGTTCCATCTGAAGAAACAGTATAAAAACACAGTACACAACCACAGTATAACACAAAACATACTCATATAAACTTCAAGATGTGACCATATAGGAGAAAGTCAAAACTAAGTTGGAAACTTCTAATATTGGTTTTAGTCCGGGGGCTGAGTGGGGTCCTGTGTGCAATCATATGTCCCCTATTTTTGACTCTGGATACTTGTAGGGGACCCATATGAGATTGAAAAAAACTTGGGTAGACATTCCAGATGTGGGGCAGAAATGTGTAATTCTAGATGACGTTCAAGATGGCCGCCGCATCATTATATCCTATATAATTGCATCTGTGTCTGTCTTGGAATGATGAATTTGGTGTCCTTACCTAGGTTTTTGGGGTCAAGGAATCCGTTAAAATCATTTTCAGTCAAAAAAAATTACGGTTAAACGTTAATTCCAAGATGGCCACCAAAATACGAGGCGCAATGGAGTGGGTTCAAGCCCCGGACGCGGCACTGCTCACAGCTAAATTATTAATGCGATACACCCTTTCAGAAAGGTGTTGAATACTCACAAGTATCGCTATCTGATATACAGTGGCACATAAAATGTGTACATGACGTGAGATACAGTCCCCGATGTCTTTCAAATTGATCGCGATAGGGAAATCAAACATAGCTTTAAAACTTAGCTTTAAAATGGCGACGCGGCCTTTTGACAAGCCTTTTTAGTTTCGTAATTGAGCTCGTAGATTAAACTTGGTTTCTTTTGTATTTGCAGGCAATGACTGAAGTTAAAGGGATTCCTTTGAAGAGGTCGCGCTCTGAAGTCGCTGAAATTGACATCAACAAGTGTATCATTTGCCAGATCGACACTAATGAATCAATATGCGGCAATGAACAGGCACGGTTGAAGATACTAGAGGCTGCTAGAATACGTAAGGATTTGGTTGCAAGGAGACTAGAACAAGTTGAACATGAACTGTTTGTTTATCATGTGAACAACGAATGTTATAAATCATACACCCTCAAAAAAACACTGATGAAACTTCAAGAAGAGTCATGCAAAGCTACCGATGAGTCAGAGGGAGATGAATCGGTGCCCACCCAATCTGTTATCAGAGCAACCAGAGCCAAAATAACACCACGGGCTCCACCATCTACTGATATACCAGCGTCTCATAAGACATGTACGGTGTGTGGCAATGTTAAGCAAAAAGGAGAACGGCAGAAGTTCAGGATGTGTGAAGATGTTCGTGCAGAAAAGTTCCTTAAGGCTGCAGTATTCTTTCAAGACGAAGTGTACTATCGGACAAGTGACCTGCAAGATGTTCACTCTGTGTTTGGGTCAGATCTATACTGTCACAAAAACTGCATCCGCAGTTATCTTATGCAGTATGACCGAGCAAAAAGTTCATGTGATGCGCCATCGAACAGCACAGCCAAAAATATGTGTTTTGCGAAGTTGTTGTCGAACATTGATTCTCCTTTGAAGAGTGGACAGGGTTTTCCATTAAGTGACCTCCGGGACAATGTCAATGGTTTTAAAGATTCAACTGAAACGTTTTCGAACAGAGACATTCGACTTTTTCTTGAAAGTCACTATGGCCAAGACTTGAACATTTCCAGGCCTACAGAGGCAAATAAATGTGACATGGTGTTCCTAAACGTCACCACTCCTGCAGACATGGCTGGCTTAATTCGGTCCAGCAATCACATTACTCAATGCGCATCGACAATTAGGCAAGTTCTTGTGGACTTTAATTTTGACTTGCAGGACAAGTTTTGTGACTCTGTTGATCTGAAGGAAGCCTGGGATAATATGCAAATCCCAGATGAGTTAGCAACGTTTTTGTGTGTGCTGCTAAATTATGACCGAAATGATCTTAAGTACACCCTGGACGACGATAATGCTGACACTTCTGATTATGAATCTAGTTGTAACGGCAGAGAGTCACCACAATTGAGAAAACTGAAGTCAGTTTTCCAGGTTCTGTATTTCATGGTGCATAATGGTCGACGCAGGACACCACTCCATATGATGTGTGGAGAGGGAATTCACGCTGCCTGCAAGAGTAAGACGCTCATCACCTCTCTAAACCATTTAGGAATATCAGTGAGTTACGACGAAATTCTCCGGTACCAGAATGACTTGGCGGACTTGGTTTGCACAAACGGAAGTACTGATGTTCCTTTGCCAAGCCATCTGAACCCAGAGAAATTTACTACTGCCGCATTCGATAATTTTGATCACGAGGAGGCGACGGTATCGGGTCTGGGCGGTACTCATGATACTGTTTCTGTTTTATATCAGGACAAATCAGATGGCGTTCAGAGGAAGCCAAAAATCTCAGAAACGGGTGTTGTTCATGGTCCTAAGTCCTTTCAGAAGACACTGAAATGCCAAGAGCTAAAAGACTTCTTCAAACCAGCTAAGAAGGGAGACATACCAAGTGACTTTTCAGTAAGTTACCCGATATTAAGCGATGAATGTAGGACGAAAGCGAAAGAAAAAGATCTTACATGGTCACTAGCCCGGATGAATTTGTCGAGTTTAGAAGAAGGCTCAATCCAACGGGACAGCGTTGACCAACAAATGCCATGCTGGAGTGCCTTCAACTCAGTTGTGACAGCGGAGAAGCTGACTGAAAGGATCGTAGGCTTTTTGCCAATTCTACCCCACCCTGTCACTCAATACAGCACAGTGTATACCGCTCTCAGAAACTTTCAGAACGTCTTGCGACAACTTGGTCAGGACCGCTTAGCTATAACATGCGACGAAGGTGTTTACAGAATAGCACGAGAGATCGTGATGTTGCGCCCAGACGAATTCACAGACTTGACTCTTTGCTTAGGCTCTTTTCACTTGGTTAAGATCTATCTCGGTTGTATAGGTAGGTATCTTCGCGGAAGTGGCGCAGACAGTATATTTATCGAAAATGAAATTTTTGGACCAAATACTACCCAGGCTGTCTTGGGAGGTACACATTATGTCAGGTCTCTTGATGGCTTGACTCTCCTTTCTGAGAGTATGGAAAGACTGCAATGGAGTGCATTCTTTGACCAACATGGTGCACAGAAATACATAGAGCCACTCAGGTTGCTTAGAGAAATGAAGCAAGAGGTTTCTGCAAAGAATAATGTGAAAAGTAAGGAGCTCCTTAACTCATTCCTGGGACTGTCAGGAGAGCTGTTCGAGGATTTCGAGGAGTTTAAGAGGAAAGGGAAGGCTCAAAGCAAAACATTCACCTACTGGGATCAGTTTATCGAAATGGTTCGGTTGGCAAAGGACATCGTGCGGGCTGACAGAGAAGGTGACTGGCATCTGCACATACATTCTGTGGAAGCCGTATTGCCATACTTTGCTGTTTTTGACAACAGCAACTATCTCCGATGGTGTTCTCTATACCTGGAGGACATGAAGAAATTGCCAGAGACTGCACCGCTTATCCATGCTAATTTCATGGCTGGACGTTTTGTAGTGAAGCGTTCTTCTACCCCATTCTCAGCTGTTGCTGCCGACATGTGTCTTGAACAGACCATCAACCGCTCATCTAAGGCAAGTGGAGGAATAATTGGAAATACAAAACGGAAGGAATACGTAACGAGATGGAACATCATTCACCATGAGTTGATGGCAGTAAATGAAACATTTCGTGATGTCACAGGTGTGCATTTCAACAACACAGAATTGACTGTTAACCATTCTTTCAGTCTTCGCCAAACGCAGGTAAACGACAGCAAGGTCGACATGATGATGGCGTACATTCTCAAATATGAAAATCCGTTTGAGGTCAAGCAGACAACTCAACTGAAACTACATAACTTTATCACCAGAGCTATCGTGCCAGATAACATTCAAGACAGTATATTGTCTGTTCAATTAACTGGACTTAATTTGTACCGTACATTTAGAAAGGAGCGCCTGGTGGAAAAGACGAAACGTCTCAGTGACACAATCAGCAGGAACAATGTTCAGACATTCGCAAGTGCCGAGGGAAAAACACCATCAGCCACAAAGACAAAACAGCGAGTCAAGAAGGAGTTAGGTGTAGCACAAAAGCAAGTAGACATTGCCAGGGTCCGTGGGTATGATGCCGAAGAGGTCTTCACCTACGATTTGCTCGAACAGAGTAGCCTGTTC
The DNA here is from genome assembly GCA_020284085.1 of Aporrectodea caliginosa. Classification (NCBI taxonomy): domain Eukaryota; kingdom Metazoa; phylum Annelida; class Clitellata; order Crassiclitellata; family Lumbricidae; genus Aporrectodea; species Aporrectodea caliginosa. The sequence goes on along the minus strand of JACEVL010000552.1, from coordinate 96,011 downwards.
GATGAGGAGGGACTTATGACGAAACCGACAAAACATGAGCTTATGAAAGAACTTGAATCAACAATTACTGCAGATGACTACATAGCTCCTACGCAGTGGACGGATATGTCAACTGGATACATTGTTGATGTTATGGCTAACGTTCGAAAGCTGAAAACGTCGTCATTGAACACCTTCGGGGAATTGTGCAATCAGTTTCTGAATATGATCTTTGGAGTGTGCAAAAATGCATCTCGCATTGACTTCATCTTCGATTCATACATCGAAGGATCAGTGAAATACAGCGAGCGAATGAGGCGAACTCAGAAAACCCCAGTATTGTACAGTAACATTACACTAGAAAGCAAGTTAGCAAAGGATATGGACAGTTTTTGGCCATCTGCAGCAAACAAAGTCCAAATGGAACTGCTAATAAAGGGATATATAATGGACCACTTCACAGCACATCCTGATGGTGTTGTCATCGTCCTAAGTCGGATAGTTGGTGATGAAACATCAACACCAACACAGTCGATAAAGAATGGAGAAGTGTTCCAACACCCAGACCTTGACACCGATCATGAAGAGGCCGACATCCGAATAATTCCACACGCTGTTACTGCTGTCAAACAGAGTTGCATGGCACGGATTGTAATCCTCTCAAGTGACACTGATGTATTCGTTGTAGCCATGTATTTCTACCATCTCTTGGTGGCGCATGGACTCGCTGAACTTTGGCTCAGAGGGGGAGTTGGAGACAAGACACGATTCATCCCTCTTCATGTAATAGCTGCAAAAGTTGGAAAGCAATTGTGTGAAGTCCTCCCTGCAACACATGCATTGACCGGCTGTGACATTACTAGCAAATTTGGCACAAAAGCTGCTGGCATCAAGGCCCAGCCTGTTCTGTACTTGAAAGACTTCGGGAGGGCACATACGGATGTGCATGACTGTGTGCACAACGCTGAGAAGTTCCTTGTGCAAGTGCTGAACAGAGGGAACCATGGCATTGAAACGATGGATCGTTTACGTTTCAGCTGGTACCATTACAGAACGTCAAAGACATTTTCTGATCTACCCCCAACTAGTTATGGTACTGAAGGTCATATTCTGCGGGCATTCTATGCAACCTACATTCAAATAAATTGCCTCGGAGACTTTTCACTGAACCCACTAGACTATGGATTTACCATGGAAAGCGAATGTCTCGTCCCACAGACATACCATCGTCATTTGCCAGATGAAGTGTCTTTGAAATGTAAATGTGTGAAATGTGCCACTCGCTCGTGTCCTTGTAGAGAAAGAAACGTCCGTTGCTGCATGTTCTGCAAATGCCAGGAAGACAGTCACAGCAAGAACTGCAAAAACCCTCATGGTGTTATTTCAACAAACTAGTGTGGTTCATACAAACATTGAGAGTTAGAGCAGTATATGCTAACTGTACAACTTCTATACGGTGAACATTTGCAGATTGATGCGTGTTGTGTACAGCACTGTTCATGATAAATGCGATTTTCCAAATATGACAGTTTAAATGATATTACAGTAACATAACCAATAAAACATGCTTCAGTCTTCTTTTAAATTCTAATTTTTACATACCGTCCAGTACAGGGACACCTAGGTCAAGGAGAGTCCTGATTTATCACCTACCTCAATTCTGAACCTTTAAAGCTTGTCGAAAGGTCATTGCGCCTCGTATTTTGGTGGCCATCTTGGAATTAACGTTTAACCGTAATTTTTTTTGACTGAAAATGATTTTAACGGATTCCTTGACCCCAAAAACCTAGGTAAGGACACCAAATTCATCATTCCAAGACAGACACAGATGCAATTATATAGGATATAATGATGCGGCGGCCATCTTGAACGTCATCTAGAATTACACATTTCTGCCCCACATCTGGAATGTCTACCCAAGTTTTTTTCAATCTCATATGGGTCCCCTACAAGTATCCAGAGTCAAAAATAGGGGACATATGATTGCACACAGGACCCCACTCAGCCCCAGGACTATTTGATAAGGCATTAGATGTAGCCTAAAGTGCTGAATAATTTTGTCAAAACTGCAAACTTGATGTTCTAACAATGCATAATAAAATGCTCAAATACATCATCCATGCAAACACACAAACAGGCATGCATACATACATTCAAGTATACATAAGTATATGCACAAATACTAGTTTACTCTTATCTACAGTGGTGCTTCCTTGAAGGGTTAGTGACACAAATTAAATGCAGTAAATTTTTAGACTTTAATGATAGAGCACGGTATTATCTACCACTGCTTTGACACGAAGATGGTGTTGTGACCTAGTGACTACTTATCCTTTGACAGCTAGTATCACTAATTACCTTAATTAATTATTAATCTAAATCTGGTAGGGGCGCTATAACAAGTGTTCAAATACAATACAATACAAATTATTACCCATAATCAACAGTATGGCATCAATCAATGCCAATCCAAAGCCAAGCATAAATTCTGCCATATTTCAGAGTAGCTGTCAAACTCTGCATAGTCAGCCCTACTATGGCAATAAGCAGGACCATAGGCAAAGTTCTACTAAAATTCACATCTGTTTATTACAAACAACATATTTAAACCACATACCTGAATGTGATGCATTAAAATGTTATGTCTTGCAAATCAAATTCTAAAAACATTCCACTTTTTCACTAAACATACCATTGGGGTACTGTCTTTATTAAGTACAACTTGGAGTAGTTGTGGCGGAAGCGCAGGTGGACGGTGATGGGCTGTTCCAGGTAACCGTGGTGGAATGTCTTGTGTGAACTCGTTGGATTCTTTACCTGTAAGACATCAAAAACAGAGGAACACTGAAAGTCACGTATATAAGTATAATAGTATATATGTATGTACAAATAAATATAAATTTATATGCATATATAAATCAGTCCCGATTGCCAGACTTATCACTTATCACCAGGTCATCTGATAAATATTATCTTTCTACAGTCATACATAGGACTAGAACGGATCTTGGTGAACCAGTTTTATCAGTTGTTGGAGCTACATTTTGGACCTCTCTTCCTGTATTTTCTCATTCTCCTCGGTCGCTTTTGACATTTCGTTCTCAACTTAAGACTCCCAACAAAACGTGCGGTGGTGTAGGGGTATGTTCGGTGCCTTGCAGCCGGAGGGTTGCAGGTTCGAATCCACCTCAAGCCGCCGCGTAGGGACCCTGGGCAAGTCCTTCACTCGCAATTGCTCATGCGCTTCGGCGTGAAACTCCGATTCAGTGTCCGCGTTGTAGTCGGGAGCGCTTCTGAGTAGAAATCTTGAAGGGGCGCTATAACAAGTGCTCATACATACATACATACATACAAAACTATGATATGAATTCAAATGATATGACAACTATCAGACAATAGTGTGGTTAGAACACAGCTAGACACAAAATAAAATGTGACACGTTTATTTATTTATTAAAATTGTAACTCGCAAAAAGTCACACCCAAAAGTGAATCTGAGGCGTGGATAGTCAGCTACCAGGAGAAGATGCAGTCAGATATCCAATTGCTTGAAGGCCAAGGAGAAATAGTGAGATTTGAGCTGCTTTTGAAGCAAGGAAGTGAATTTGAGCTACAAAGAGAGAGTGGCAGTTGATTCCATTCCTTGGGACAGAGGCATGGAATGCACGCAAGCACATAACTGTTCTGCATCATGGCTCAGCTAAAAGACCCGTACTTGATGATCACAGGCAACGAGCTGGGATGTAAGGAGTTAGTAGTGACTGAAGGTAGCTAGGTGTGATGGTCATGGCTTTGTAGGTCAAGCAGGTCAATTTGAATTTTATTCTGAACACATAACATGCAAATGGTTGAGTACTGGCCCATAAACAACATCCCAAAGGACAAACTTCACATCATCAACTAATGTTAAATAATTATACACTGTTGTTATATAATGCATAGAGTTAACCATTTGGTCACTGTTGTCTACAGCCAGACACTGACAAGGCCAATAATAATTTAAAGTTAAATGCATTACTCTAATAATGAAATTCATATAACTTCAAATTAGTAGCAAGTTGCTTCTTGACAGCGTCAGTTGTCTGTGCAAAAGTTTAAAAAGGATTGAGTTTCAATATTGCAACTGACTGGTCACATGCAAGTGCCTGGCTGAAGCCGACAATGAATAATCTATACAATTACACCATATGTATAAAGCTTTCTAAACACAACAGTATCTCTATAATCATGATTATGTTTACAAATGCTAGTGCTGCTTCAAGATTACTATTTATTAGCATTACAAAAATCAACAGCCTTAAACTTTGGATTCCTATCACTTAAGTAACAAAGACCAGGAAAGACAAATGAAATTGAAGCAGAAAGTTTGAACAATAATCGTCTTAGACTAAGTAGCAGACTGCTCATCAAGTACATAAAGGATCCTGAGTGGCTGAGTGGGTTGGTGCCTGCTCTCCGCGCCGGCACCCCGGGTTCGCTTCCCGGTCGGGTCGGTTTATCAGAGATTAATTTCTCGGATCTTTACTGCGGGTGGCTCGGTCGCATTATAAACGTGGAGTACAATACAACACACAATACAACACATCACAATACAACTGGGGCGCGGTGGTGTAGGGGTATGTTCGGTGCCTTGCAGCTGGAGGGTTGCGGGTTCGAATCCACCTCAAAGTCGCTGCGTAGGGACCCTGGGCAAGTCCTTCACTCGCAATTGCTCATGCGCTTCGGCGTGAAACTCCGATTCAGCGTCCGGCGCAGTAGTCGGGAGCGCCTCTGAATAGGAAATCTGGTAGGGGCGCTATAACAAGTGTTCAAATACAATACAATATAAACAGAAACCAAAGGGAGAATGGATGGTAGAATTATTTAGATACATGCTGGTAGGCTATGCCATTTCAATCACGTGAATTTCATTGATTTTTCGAACTCATGTACAGCACCCTTTTCCTTTGGCCTCAGCTCTGCTACAGCGCTATACAAATCTCTTCTTCTTCGTCTTAATATTATTATTATTATTAAATTATTATTACTATCATTATAATTATTATTACTATTATTATTATTATTTTAAAGTTTATCATAAAAAGAACACTACATTCCAACAAAACACCAGATATTTTAAGCAACTATCTGCAACACGGTTCAAGCATCTTGTACAGATTCTTTACATATAAAGCAGTTAAAGTTGACTGGTTTGAGGTCATGCATTGTACCATGGAGTGCGAGGGTTCAAGCTTTCCCTGAGACTGTAACTGTGTAGGAACCTTGAGTGTCCTTCACATAAAAATTGCTCAGCATCGTCGATTGATTGTCATTAGAATGCGGCATTCAATAAGTACATAAATACAAAGGTTGAGTCTCTCATGAGGACAGTGTAGGGCTCTTAAGAATTCTTGGTCGTTGGTAGAAAAAATTGGAACTCATCTGTTTCAACTCGCTCACCAAACATAAAATGACATCAGTTTCCATGATCTATATTCTATCTAGAATTCTCTATCTTTTTCTTTCAGATTCTTCACTACAATTTCAATTGATGCAATCAGTCATCGTGCCTTGTATAATATATTAATATGATAATCTTCTTCACGTTCTCTGCCCTCAGGCAGGTTCATATGTCCAACGACGCCATTTTTCTCTGTTCTCTGCTTCTCTTTTCAGTCCGCTGTATCCCTCCTCTGCCAACATCCAGTCCAGTAGCATTGTTCTTGGCCTACCTCTCATCTTTTTCCCCTCCAATATGATAATAGTGCTATAGAAGTCATAACATTAGCTTAAATAAGATTATTATATTTCTTAATATTTCTTATATTAAGTTACATATCGTAGACACCCACCAAAGTCAAACGAAAGCAGCAAAGACAGTCTAGCTATCAAATAACTACAAAATCATTTACCAGTACATTAAAGTGTGGCCAGGACTGCTCAGCATTCGGGGTTTTCGTGCTGAGAGCGCTTCTGAGTAGTTATTCTGAGAGAGGCGCTATATAAATCTTTAGATACAATACAATACAATAAGACACCTCCACTGTCTTCCAGACGCCAAGGGCACATACGGTACGTGACACGATGTAGAGATACTCAGATAGATTAAAGGGCCATCAGTGAATTAAATACGCACTTACTTGGTTCTCCAACATCTGCTGCGTCAACTGCCAGTGCCTCAAAGACTTCAAAGTCGGACTCTTTGACTGTCACTTGGTTGTTGCACGAACCAAACTCATTGCTGACTTTTGGCTGTAACAAAAGCAATATAAATACATATGTAGTAGTAGTAGTTTCAGTTTAACGACACCGTGTGATAACAAAGATCATTAGTGTCGCCCTCCTCCTCCATCCAGGCTTGGGACTGGCACTGCCAGAGTATGAGCAGTGGCAGAGTTTCTGGAGCTAAAAAAACCACCTGAGAAATCTGATCAGTTCTTAAGCAAAATCAGCAGAAATTATTGACTTGAAGAAAATCATTCTACCTTTCTGTTCAGTCCACCCCTACACCTCCACACCATTCCTTCCAGATCACCTTCTACTCATTGTAATGTACTGAAATGTAATGTTATGTAAAAAGACATTTATAAAGCACCACTTAAGAGTCTCTCAGAGGTGTTCAACACGTGGCTATCAAACCGCTGAAAAGTGTGTCATTCCTCCACACATGTAGCAATATTATATAGCCACCCATAAATCCAATCCAACCACCCATCAATCCACTTCACTGATCCCACCCCAGTCTGTCATTCCACCTGCCCAACATTAACCACACAATTCTGCTAAATGCGAAAAGTTGCATTAGTAATAGGCATGTCTATAATTTCTTTCTCTGTTTCTCAGTTTCTATAAATACATCACAACTGGCTTCTGAAAAACAACTCAGTGATCAGATGCTCACAAACTCGTTAGAAACTCATTATATCGACCAGATCATATTACATGCAACACAGCAAATACAGCGGAAATTCAGATTCTGAGGCCAAAGGGAAGAAATTCAATACCTCTGTTGGATTAAACGTCCACGAGCCATCGACGAGGTATTTATATTCGTGCGTGCCTACTGCAAGATCTACGATTGTCGTAAAATCTTCATGACTACAAAATGAGAAAACTAATTACATTTCATGCACTACAGAAAGAATAATTGCAGCTGAATAAACAGTAATGTTGTGGCATTTCAAATGACATTCTTCCACCCATGCATCAGTCCATTAAGTCGCGATGTATCAGTCTAACTATCCCGATGTAATTGCCAATCCCACGGCAAGCTATCGATTACCTACATAATGAGAAATCTAAAAGTAACATTGCACTGCACTCGGAAATTCAAACTCAAACATTTCTATGGCTGGAAGCATTTCTGCCTTAAGTAGCCAATTTTGCACACTAAGCAAACATCTCTGTGCATCCTTAAGAAGTCAAAAAAGATTACAAACAAGATCCTACGACTGATCATAAAACAGTTTGATTTTAATATGACCAAGAAAGAATTTTAACAGCAGAGCTCTTAAACTGAATGACATTCTACATTAGAAAATGATAACATTGGCAATACCACAACCTCTTTGCCATAGGTATCCTTTCTTTCCAGCAGTCGAAGCTTCCAGCCAAAGCAACGCTCTTTCCACCTCCAGTCCATCGGAAGACAGTGGGAATTGTTTTCGGCCTTTCCCCCTTTGGACTGGACACTAACGGCAGATGCTGATGTTGACCAATTCTAGTTATTGGAAAATGATGCTACAAAGCCAAACTAAACACCATTACTACACTCATGGATACGTAATACTACCACAATAGGCCTATACCAGGAAGCGATGGTGTAGCTGCATGTTCTGTGCCTTGCAACCAGCATGGATGGGCAGTAATTGAAATTATGTAATTGAAATTACTCAATTGAAATTACGTAATTTCAATTACGTAATTTCAATTACTTGAAATAGCACAATTTGTAACTTGTTAATTTGTAATTCAATTACATTTCCCATGTATTTTGTAATTTGAAATTACATTTCAATTCCCAAAGTAATTCGTAATTTGTAATTCAATTGCATTTTTCCGAGTAATTTGCCGATCTCTGGCAACCGGAAGGTTAAAGGTTCGAATCTACCTCAAGCCACTGCATAGCGACCTTGGACAAGTTGCTCCAACACAATTGTCTGTGAGGAAGGCAATGGGAAACCACTTCACTCATCTTATCACGGGTGGCTTAAAAGCTAATGGACCTGCCTTCGGGCAGATAATTCATCATCAAACCCCAGGAAGGTAAATAAAAGTAAGTTAGAGAGGCTAGAAGTACTGTTGTGAGGTACTAAGGCACAAAAGCTGCAGGCAAACACTCACGCAAGCAATTTAAGGTCAGGTAAAGGAATGCATGGTAGATAAAGCCAAATTGAAATAATAAAGCTATTTAATTCATTCATTCATTCATTCATTACTTGAATTTGTAAAGGGCCTCTTCAAGGGAACTACTCAGAGGCGCTCCCAACCCAAGCGCGGCCAAATAGGATCGTTTTAAGTTGAGAGAGGAATGACTGAGAAGGGGTTCTAGGAAGGGAGCGGAGTGTCAGAGGTAGGCCATTCCAGGTCGAGGGGCCAATCACAGAGAAGGCACGGCTCTGCCTGGTGGAGGTATGAGCAAAAGGGACAGAGAGAAGACCCTGTTCAGCTGAACGGAGGGAGCGCGAGCCTCGAGCACTAAGGGTGGGGCTACAAAGCTCAATAAGGTAGGCAGGAGCAAGACCCAGCAGGCAGCGCCAAACTAGGGCAGCTACCCTATATTCGATACGCTGCCTAAGCGGGAGCCAGTGAAGAATGTCGCGCATATAGCTGGAGATGTGGTCGAATTTAGGTATGCGGCCAATAAGGCGAGCTGCAGAGCGTAAAACGCGAACCAGACAGCTTAGTCGGGCAGCCGGGAGGCCAACATAGAGAGAGCAGCAGAAGTCAAGTCTGATAGTGACAAAAGAATGGACAAGGGTAGCAGTAGCCGTAGGACTTAGCGAGCGAGCGATAGTGCGTAGTTGGCGCAGTTGGTAGTAACAAGCACGGCTGAGAGAGTGAAGGTGAGGAGCAAAGGTGAGCTCCTGATCCAGAGTAACGCCAAGGTCACGGACCACAGAGGAGAAGACAAAATGAGGAAAGGCGGTAGCAAGGGCAGCCATATCTAGCTTAGCCAGCTGCTGGCGAGTGCCCAGCCAAATGAATTGAGTTTTTGAGGAGTTGAGGCGGAGACGGTTGGACGACATCCAGGCCCCCAAGGCCGCCATGGCCAAGCTCATATTGCGGACGGTACCAACGGCGTCAGAGGCGAGGCAATGTTGGTAGGCCTAATTAATTAATTAATTACAGCAGTCCAATATGCGTTCACATTGCATAGGTACAATATAATATGTGACACAACGCTGTCCCTTACAACTAACTGGTCAGAGGTTAAGCAAATAGCTCATTTTCACATGATATCCCCCCTCACGTATGTATTCATGGATGTTGGACTTTGAATAAGTGTATTTGAAAGCCTCTCAAATGCACAGCACACGTGGTTGCCTAAGGGATCCAAAATTACATAATACTCATATTAAAGAATCAGATTTCATACTTCAAACAGTTTTGGTTTCACTAGCGAATGATCTGATTAATACTACTCCATTAAACACTGTATGTGCTAATCAATTTCTCAGTGATTTTATTGCCGCTGCAACACATGGTGTTGGATTTGGCTGGTTCAAAGTCATTGCCAAGTTCAATCTGCTCGGTCAGTTCTCCTACATCATTAGGTCGAAACTCGAAAGTTGTCCATCACAATTTTCTTACCCACCACAGACTGTCTTCTGGTCTCCCCAACGTATTGAATTCTGACTGAACTTTGACACCAGATTACAAGTGTTAATGGTAATGGTTATTGCAAGTTTATAAGAGGACTAATCCGAGGCACTCCCAACCTGACACAATTCAAAGCAATTACAATTCCTAAGCCACTACAAGAGTTTCAAAGTACATCACCAGTATGCCAGTTCCTTTGTAGAAATGCCTAGAATAGATAATTTAGGTTAGATAGTTCTACTTCTGTAAATGGAAACAGAACAACGTGCAACACACTATTAGCCTTCCTTCTGACAACTGAATTTACTAAGTGTTGCTGGTCGTTATAGATTAAGAGTTGTATTATTAATTATTTTTATTATTATTATTATTAGATTATTATTAGCAGTAGTACTATTATTGCTACTAATGTACATGAATATGGGTTTAGCGTGCTTGACTGTCAATCGAGAGGTTGTAGGTTCAAATCTCTGCAACAACAGAATTTTTTCAGATTTCTGCTCCACTTGCACCCGCTAGCCAACTCAGCTTTAAAGAGTACACTGGCCGTACACTGTTAGTCGGAAGATGAGACAGTGAGAGAGATGACTGGCCACCTGCCCTTATACACCAAGGCTAATAAAAATGAAGTGGCTAACACTTCATACCCATGGCTGCCTCTCAGGCTAGCTTAAGGACTGCTCTTCTTCTTCTCCTTCTATTGTTACTATTAGTATCATAAAAAGAACCTTGCTGTGGTGTGACGCATGATCACATTTCGAACGGTAGTCTGGTGACATGGCCGGATAGTCATCATCCCCTGAGGAGCCAAGCCGATTTCTATCCGAAGCAGGGGCCGTATTTCCCATTTCGACAATGGATCACTCTAAACAATCATACCAAACAGTGATCAAATCACACAATTGTACTGTATTGCATTCAAACATTTATAAAGCACCTCTAGTAGGGTGAACTGTTCAGAGGCACTCCCAGTGCGCAAGGCCACGAGAAAAAAAATAGGTTTTGGGAAAAGCAAAGGAGGAGGAGAGGTTACCAGATAGAATTTGAGAGCGAGTAGATGGAGATAGCACATTCCAAAAAGAGGGACCAACTGAGGTAAAGGACCGGGACTGAGCCATAGCTGTTCTAGCATGAGGAACTAGAAGATCAAGTCTGTTTGAAGAGCGGAGTGGACGATGCGAGGAAGCTGAAAGAGGCCAAAGTAATACATTGATCAGCTAGATATTTAAGTTATTATGATGTCTCCGATTTATACAAGAATCGTAAAGGACCACAACTGAGCCATAATGATCAAAACTGTTGATTATCAAAACAAATAGTGATCACAAACTCCACTGACAAATATAATGTAATTTAATACAATGTAATTAATCAGACACTTGCAAAAACTCATCAGCAGCACTTCAGAAGTCTAAGAAGTATTCATCTTCTATTACTGGATCCATTCATTCATTCAAGCATTTATATAGCACCTCTTCAAGGAAACAACTCAGAGGTGCTCCCGACTCCAGCACGGTCAAAAAGAACAGTTTTCAAGCGCTTGTAGAATGTGTCAAAGAGTGACCTAGGAAACAGGCGCAGCTCAAGAGGGAGGCCATTCCATACCGCCTGGGGCCTACCACAGAAAAAGCATGGTAATATATTCCTAGTCAAATCATATCACCCATTTCTCAAACCAACTAAGGATCAAATCAAAATCGATCAATCAATCAAAATCAATCAAAACTCTTTTATTGAAGCCAAATAAAAACACATAACATTTCAAAATATCAGGATTGGCCACAAGAGGATTCCCAAAAGGGATCAACATCCCTCTAACTAGGGACACCACAACATTTCAGAAATCTGAATTAGCTAAATCCTTCATAAACAGTGCAACATCAAGTTTCGTACAGCAATGCAAATAGCATAGTACATATTACCTACAAATGCCTACAAGTATGTTTTCAAAACCACATGCAAGGATCAAAACAGCCACGAAACAATGCCCACCTCCCCATGGACCAAAATGCCTAAAGAGCAGAACAAACTGAGATAACAATGAAAACAAACTACAAACGAATCAAAACATCAGACAAATGCTGCGATTGCAGACAAGACCCCACAGGGTGCTATAAACCTTGATCCCAGCCCTCCAATGGAGCCGGAAGAGACCTGTCATGTGGCTCAGGCACACAATCTTAACGCAAAAAAATTATCAATAATACACACACACACACTCGTGCACACACAATGAATAATATCATGTAAAGTAAGTAAGTAAGTAAGTGTGCTCTTTATTAAACGCTGGCAAGCATATGGCGAAATTTTATCAAATAGTAGCAGAAAAGTTAGTACATAATAATTAAACTAAAGACACATATTATGGCCCAGCTGAACAACATCCTAGCCAGGAAACCATGCCTGGTGATGGAATCAAATTTAGAAAGAACAGGGTTATGTGAGCATGGGCACAGATCGTGACCAGTATATAGAACAGAGGGTAGTAGGCAATGGAGGATATGTCCATTGTCCAGGATTATTTAAGATATTTCTAAAAAGGTATACACATTCACATACACATCATAGATGTCATACTAGATTAATATACAGCGCTATACACTAGACCAGTGCTTCCCAAACTTTTCAGTGTCACGGACCAGCAAGAATTAACTTTCAGTGTCACGGACCAACAGGAATTTTCTCACTGCAGAAAGAGCGATGCCCAATTTATTAATTATATCTCTTTTTCTATCACGTAAAATAAATTCCTCAAATTTATCAAATTAAAATTGATTTAAATGCATGTTTAGCCAATTATACGACACTATCGCCCTTTAAATGCTAGCTAAGCCTAATAAATGTTTTTGTTGTGACTTTTAAAAACATAATAGCCATTTCTTGATTCCGAGACAATTTGACCAGTTTCTTGACTCACTCTGAGGACCGGGGACCTGAGGGCTGGCGGACCGGCACCGGTCCGCGGCAGGGCTGGGTTAATGCCGGCAACAACCTATTGTTGCCGGGACAGTGGCAATAACCGGTTATTGCCGGTTATTGCCAGTTGTTGCCGGCCGGTTATTGCCAGTTGTTACCCATTTTCTCCAAAGTAAGGGCAAGGCAAATGAAAATCATATTTCACTGCACAGACTGCATAGATGTAATAAATGTTTCTTGTGGGAAATTAAAACTACTGTAGTAAATCTATTTTACCCCTTAGTATAAATGTAGTTAAAGTAAACTATATGAGATTAAGATAAAAAATTCTGACCTATAGTTCAACTACTCCAAAATAAACTGCCATTTGCACTGCAGTATTAATATTCAGGTCAACAGGGTCATTGCCTTTTCTATATACCTACCTGGTAGTATATAATTTATTGATAGTGTATAGAAGCCAATGGTTTGGCAAAATTTCTAATTCATAATTACACAATTCGATATTGACTGTACATACTTAATATGAAAAACTTGTAATGTCTTTTATTAGGAAGAAATTATATGGTTATTTAAATCAGGTGATTTTTATTTGGAAAACTTCATTGATTTAAAGCACGATATATTTAAAATCAATCAACTCTGTAAATTAGCAAGCCAGAAGAAATAAAAAATGAAGATAACTGTGAAGATTCCATATTTTATTACCACAATAATTAACAGTTTCTATTTTTGCCAAAAGGTTTTTGCCATTTTTGCCAAGAGGTTGTTGCCATTATTGCCAAGAGGTTGTTGCCGGGACGGTTATAGCCATGGCAATAACCGGTTATAACCGGCGTTGGCAACAACTTGCCAACCCTGGTCCGCGGACCAACACTTTGGGAAGCACTGCACTTGACAACTTAACAACGTGATCATAGCAATGATCCAATCATTACTATGTTTCATGTGCTCTACAATAGACAGAAATCATATCCATGGCAAATCAAACTACTCCAATCTTTCTGCATGCAACTGTAATCATAATCAACACCTGGCCACATATTTTCGCCTCAAAGAAGTATTGGCCAAGAGAAACTTTAATACTCAGAGACACCCAGTACAACAAAATCAGTTAGGAAGGTACGTGGTGTAGTTCACGTCAACATCCACTTAAAAATCCAAAAGCCAGGCCTGCACGTATTTTTCCATTACAAAATCACTATCAAAGAGCACTTTGGGCAATGCCCTCTAATCACAGGTTTTCGTACTAGATAATTTGCAGCGTTTATCATTCTATTCAGATTGTTTTTCTGAGCACGTCTTCAAAGCACTTGAAATAATTTACAGAAGGCAGATTCAGATCACTGTTTGCTTCTAGTATGACAGAATTGCTAAGCACTCTAGAGAATACAAACATTAAGTAAATATTAATGCTTCAATAAGAAAGTTAACACAATGAAAAGAAGACCACCATGAAGAACTGAAGCTGTTTTGTTTTGGAATTTATCAGGTGTTGGGTGAGGGTCGAAACAAAGTACCAATGTATGTATGTACGTACGTACGTATGTATGTATGTATGTACTGTTACACATGTAGCAGGTATGCATGCATACATAAAGAGACATATTCATTCATTCATGTTGCTCATTTATATCGTCTCTTCAAGAAAACTGCTCAGAGATGCTCCCCACTCCAGTATGGCTAAAAAGAACTTTAAGAACAGTCTTAAGGTGAGAAAAGAATGTAGGAGAGAGGTTCTGGGGGATTCCATTCCAAGTCAAGGGCCCACCAATGAGAAAGCGCAATTCTGCCTAGTGGAGGTACGAGCAAAAGGGACAAGGAGCAGGCCCTGTTGCAAATGTTGTCACAATCAACATCTAACCACATACTTTCAACTCAATATACACAGAGACCTCAAGAGGTGTGGTGCCCATTCAAACAGGCAGTGGTGGTGAAGGATCTCACCCAATCAATTCACTGAAAAAATGAGCAGGGTTGAGGTCATACAGACGCCATATAAAACATGTATATCAACATATCCATGTATGCAATGCATCATGTATACATGTATGTATGCATGTTTGTATACATGAATCTACCATCATGTGAAGGCATAAGTATATACTGTCAAAAATCATGAAAATCATGCTAAACAAGAATGGTAAACATTTAGAATCGGGGTGCGTAAGTCTACTGGCATCATGTTGGTTAGGGTGAGGTCAAGCGTCGTCAGAGTTGGTTAGGGTCTTCTGGTTAGGTATCTTGAGGGACATTTAGGGTCAGGGTTAGTGTCGTCATTAGAAAACATGGTAGGCCTACCTTCCATGCAGCATGCCAAAAGATACCGTACCGTATAACACCAGTAGACTTACGCACCCTGATACTAAATGTTTGCCACAAGAATAGACACTATACTAAATGTACCAGCATATTTAAATCATGAAAACTATGCATCACATTACAGTAATTGCATGCTAATGAGAAAGTAAGAGCAAATCATAGGATTTTCAATTAACTAAACTGTTGTTTTACCAGAGTCACGAGCTGTCACCGTTAAATATAAATGAAGTTGGTTTACCAAACTGAGTCAATTGAGAAATAGCATCAATGCTATACAATGTCATGGCAAACCACTTGTAAGAGGGCTGCACGTATGTAAATAACCAAATCCAATAACAGCCACATCTAATAAACTTCCTAGAAACTCACCCAATTAAATGTACAGTTAAAAAATTCTTTAATGTTTTATAAAATCAGACAGATATATGAAATAAAAACAAGGCCTAACACGCATTAAGTCCAAGTAGGCTACTGCAAGTACAGCAATCAAGTACGCGAAGTACCTACCAGCTAATGTTAACAAGCAAATAATAGCTCAGAACGGGGTTAATGCGAATGGAAATGCCTGACATGACATGACCATACATAAAGGGCATGACGAGGGCAAAAACCTAAGCTGGGGTAAGAAACTGGGTCTACTAGGCACGGGGCTCCACATGGTAACCCACTTATCTACAGGTCATCACCAAAAACACTCAATACAAAGCACGGCTAACCTTTCCGACGATTAAACACCGATAAAACTATGAGAATTAGCGGAGTACATCTTCTGAGCAGTTAAGCAACAGTCATTAATAAAGAAGGACTTACTTATTCCCAAATAAACACCGAACAACTTCCCTCATAAGACACCCATAAATAACATTCGGTCATATCCGACCAACGACCTCTTATATATTATAACGACGACCGCCGCTCAACATCATGGCCCACTTTCACTAGCAGACGCTGGTTCTCCGTTCACGGAGATTTTCTGTGATATCCAGTACGACCACTCCTTGGGATGTTTCCCAAGATCTTGGGATTTTGTGGCCCGGGATGTTGCATAGCAATTTTGGGATTTTTTATGAGGTCGACAGACTAGTTTTTACCGTACTTTCCAACAGTGGCAGCGAATCAGATTAGAAAAACTCGCTCAATAATAACAAACGTCTGAAAGACGTTAATTTTTATTGTAACTTGTAAACATTGTAATCATAGACGTAGCTATATTAAAGCCCGAGGAGGCAGTTGCCTCCTCTGGCTTTTATTACATACTGGAACTTCGATTGACCCCAATGACCAGGATATTGCCAATGGTCTGTGAAGTTGCCTCCTCTTGAATTTAAGTCTCGCTACGTGCCTGCTTGTAATTTGTTAGTTCAATGTTATGCTTCGGTTATATTCTTTGCCAGTTCTTAGCTCGGCATTTTTGTGAATAATTGCGATTGTTAAAATGCGTTTCATATTTTCATCACAACTTTTCCTTTTCAGTGTCTTCGGATTTTGTGGTACACTTTGGCCAATCTTGGGATTTTTCCGACAAGATCTTGGGATTTTAGAAAATGGAAAGTGGTCGCACTGCTGATATCCGTTACAAGTAGCGGCCAACGTCCTCATAATTATAACATTAAATTTCTGATACAGATCGACGTGCAAAAAACCAAGTTCTTTCAAAATGAAAAGTTGATTTATTGGGTTTTTTGGTTTTTAAAAGAATTTCCTATTTTGGATCATAGAACTCATAAAAAAATGCATGAATACTGTTCAAATTAATCAGATAATAAATGAAATTAATGTCATGTTACGAAATTAGCAAAGATGATATAACAATTGCCAAGAGAGTTGAAGAGACGCCATTATGGCATTTATAATTTATAATTTCTAAATTTGTAAAAAAAATTGCGGCATTCTGTAAATTATCACGGGAAATTAATGAACTTTGAAAATTAAATGCCCAGCACCGAAATGACCGAAGGCAGTGAACCAGCCTATTTTTAATATCACTATAGCAACGTATATCAACATCCGGTTATAAACCAATTTTTTAAATTCCACAAATAAACCGAGGTTTTTTAAACTCAGTGCGATCGTATATACTATTGCTTGTGCGTGTCTTCCGAAAAATTCTCGTCCATTAATCACAAATCAAAGTGCGTACTTTTGTTCAAAATACGTATTGTTAGCTACGAATAAATTATATTGCGTTAAATATTAATGTATGTCTATTTTCTATTACCTTACTCGGGATATAGCGTGGTCTCCAAGTATATGTCAGCTGTGATACAAATCTAACTGCTGCAATCCAGCAACATTATAAGCTATCTTTCAAACACAACTATAATTTTCCGCAATGAGAAGCGTGGTGCTATGATGGATATCATATTGTGGTGGTCATGAGGGTAATCCCGTAGTTTAGGTTGGTAAATTATTTGAATGTCTTCAATGCCGTACTTCACGTTGGTAAGTAAGCAGTCTACTTATGTCCATGATAACTATCATCAATCCAGCTTTCATTTCATCGATAAATTTTTTTCATCGATCCAGCTTCCATTTCGTGAAAAAAATTATCCAACTTCTATTTAAGAAAAAAAATATTTTTCATCAATGGAACTTTTATTTCAGCAAAGAGCTATGCTCATGGGTCCAGATTCTATTTAAGGAAACGATTATTTTCATCATCCCAGCTTCTATTGCATCAAAAACTTAGTTTAATCAATCCAGCTTCTATTTACGGTAAAAATTATTCCGATCAATCCAACTTCTATTTAAAGACAGAAATGGTTTCATCAATCCCACTTCCAGTTAGTGAAACAATTTTTTCGCTTAATCCAGCTTCCATTTTAATTTTACGATATAAAATAATTTACCAACCTAAACTACGGGATTACCGTCATGAGATGGTATGGAAAAGGAATAAGATAGTTTGAAAAGATCGGTTTTCAGTCTGGATTTAAGAGCTAAATGAGAGAGAGAGAGAGAGAGAGAGAGAGAGAGAGAGAGAGAGAGAGAGAGAGAGAGAGAGAGAGAGAGAGAGAGAGAGAGAGAGAGAGAGAGAGAGAGAGAGAGAGAGAGAGAGAGAGAGAGAGAGAGAGAGAGAGAGAGAGAGAGAGAGAGAGAGTTGAAAGTTGAGGGGTGCTGGTCAGTTGACAGCCATTTAGACAACATAACACTGATGACACTTTGCATGGTGTAATTTTACTGAACCTACCAGTGACAAGTGACCATCCTAGATACTGTAGATATTGACACTATTTAAGAAAATAGTCAATGAAATTTAAGAACAAATAATGGTATACATTTGTGCACATCATTTTGTGAAATTTACTTTTAATTCCTCTGCTAATATTTTTATTTCTTGCAATGAAAATGTTCGTGCATTTAAGTGGGTGTTTATTTGTGTGCATGCCATACATCATGACTTCAGAATGGGAAGTGGTTCTTCTAAGAAGACAGCCTCGGCTTCTGCTTCAAAACCAAAACCAAAACCAAAAGACAAGCCAGTGGAAAATTCTGGTCAGTCGTAAGAATCTGTAAAACACTAAAATAAACTTATTGTTTAAGCTTACATTGTCATTTATGATGTCATCAGTCACATGATTGCATAAATAGGTATCATTTGAAAGGGATGTCAAATACATATTGAAACAATCTGACAGAAGTTATGCATTGTTCTAGTGTTTAATTATGCACTTATTCTGAAGTTATTCATGAGTTTATAAATTTGACACAGTCTAAGTTTATACTAAGTCTGCAATGTTAAGTTTACAGGGAGATTTTGCAAAGAGTTATTTAAATTTGAATGTTTCCTACTGCAGCACCTGTTCCAAAGCCAGTCGCATTTGAGATTAAGTTTGAAGAAAAGAATGAAGACAGTATTATCCACAAACATCCACCAAAAAGACTTCAGGTCAGTTCATTAGTGTAACAATTGACAGTTGGAAGCAGAAGATAGACAGAGCAAAGGCAAGATAAGCCTGTCAATGGCAGGGCCGCCGAGAGGGGGGCAAAAACCCAGGGGCCCGGCGACTTTTAGGGGCCCGGGCTCGGCCCAGCGATCAGCTTATGAAAAATATTATAATCAGTTATACAAAGTTTATGATTTATACCGTTTAAAGTATAATGTTTCAGACACTTAACTACAATAGTTGCATATATAAATATAAGTTTGTATGGTTGTACCAGCACTATTATTATTTCAGTTTTTTTTTTAAATTTCTCATAAAGTCTAAAGTTAGGGGCCCATGACTGCTCTGCCTAGGGGCCCGGAATTTCTGTCGGCAGCCTTGGTCAATGGTTAGAGGGATTTCGAGGTGGAGATTTATTAAGAAGGCTAATCTTGAACCCAGAAGAGCTATACTTACTTACTTACTACTTTATATAACAAATTGGGGTCGATTGGTTAGTGCGTTTGGCCTGTAACACGTTGAGTATGGGTTCGATCCTCCACTGTGAGGGACATTATTTTGAGCAAGTGCTTCACTCACAATTGCTCAGCAATATCGATGCTATGTTGTATGGTCGTGTGCACTTCTGAACTTTGAAAGGAGGGCAATATAAAAAACAGTTGTTGTAGTGAATGATTTTCTAATACTCTTTTGACACTATACAGAATAATTTGGTTCCAGCAAAATCTAAGATATAATTTCTCTCTAGTGGCAGACTCAGCTGAGTGTGGCCATGCCCACAATGCAAGGCTAATTTGTTCTGTGTTGAGACCATTCTAACAGTCATCAAGATACAATTGACATGAACAATTATGCCCTGCAGTGCTTTCTTTCTTCAACAGCACAGTATCAGACCTTATCAATGGTTGACCCATCGACTTGGAATTAACTTCCTCTTTTGACTAGGGTCACTTCACTTTATCAATGTATGAAAACTTCTCTTGTGCTGATTAGTGATGCCGGGATGGAGTGCTTCTGAGTATATATATCTTCAATAGGTCTTATACAAATTTACCTAATGAATGATTGAATGAATAAATGCACTGGCCATGTATCCCAAGCATAGCAAGGCTGCTGTCTTTCCATGCCAACACAGGACTTATGACATGGAAATTTATCGGTATATAATAAGACACTTTACCCCTTATTAACACTATGGTAAGTGTTGAAGTGCTGCGGCATCAAGAAAAGAAGATGACTGTAGTGTGGTGACATTTTTACTAACATATGAAGAACTGAAGCCTTGCTGTCTATTTTTAGCCAATGACAGAATTTCATAATCCCTTTAGTATATATTTATATGTGTGTATGAGTATGTGTATGTAATATGAATGTATATATTATATTATATACTAATATATATATATATATATATATATATATATATATATATATACTAATATATATATATATTATATATTAGTATATATATATATATATATATATATATATATATATACAATATACACATACTGGTATATATATGTCCATGAGGAAAAGTCACTTGTAAGTGGTAACTAGACTAAGTGACATCTCTTCTACCATCAGGTTGCTTACGAACTTTGATCTGGCTATCTGTGACTTAGTGAACTTTCCAACACTTTTCCAAGGCATAAAACCAGGGACAGTTATTTTTGTAGCTCTATTATGATGAAAGTTTTTGGATTTCTGTTATGTTTCTATCGTGCTTCTGTAGAGGTTGGAGCAAGCAACCGAGATGGGCCCTAAACTGACTGCAAAGATGCTTGAAGATAAACTTAGAATTGCTGAACAAAACCGACAAAGGGCAAGATTGCTGTGATTTCTATATTTTGTGATGATGATGATGATGATGAGGACGACGACGACGGTGATGGTGATGATGATGATGATGATGATGATGACGACGACGACGATGATGATGATGATGATGACGACGACGACGACGATGATGATGATGATGATGATGATGATGATGACGATGCCGAAGACGATGATGATGATGATGATGATGATGATGATGATGATGATGATGATGATGATGATGATGATGATGATGATGATTATGATGACATTTTGCATTCTACTAGTGCATTATGAGAAAGTGTTATAGAAGATATGTTAGATAAGTATAGACTAGATTATCTAGGGTTTAATGTATTAAATCCAGGGTTGTTCCTGTAATCTATCAACTATGTAGAGGTTATCCAACGAGGAGGTCTCTAAACAGTTAGATAGGGTGGGTCATCCAAATTCAGACAGAGGTGGAGGGGCTGTACCCAATAGGATGTCCACATCACATTTGCTACATGTACATGTAGTTGTTGTAGTGCAGTCCATGTCTTAGGGGTCGTCCATTAATTATGTCAACAAATTTTAGGCAGTTTTTGACCTCCTCCCCCCTTGTCAACAACTGTCAAACATTGATGGACCCCCTAAAAAATTATGTCAACAATCCCAGAACCCCCCTACAATAAAGAAACACAATGGCTCAATACATGTAGAATCATTTTTACACTAAAAAATGCAATGTCGAATTTTAAAATATATGAGTTTTGTTTATTACCAGCTTTTTAGTAGTATTAAACATTAAGCACTTTATATATTTTTACCATTACTTAATGTTTTCGCTACCATTTTGAAGGGTCTGTGTTGATTCATTGGAAAAACAATTTTAACGTCAAATTGTACCGAACTCTCCTCCCCTTGTCAACAACTGTCAAACTTTTCCCCCCCCGCCCCCCCCCTATTTTGTTGACATAATTAATGGATGACTCCTTAGGATCCAACTTCAGTCAGTTGGACTTTGCTGGTAGCAGCTTACATAAGATCTGGCAGCTGTAACCTGTCTCATTAAAGGCTCATATTATGAATCATTGGCAATCAGATTTCATAGTTGGCTGCATACTAGAGGTAGATTCGGTTTCTCACATGTGCAGGTATAATACTCTGGATGAATACCAGCAAACAGTGACCTTTGTGGAATTAATACAATATTGTAATTAATATGATAATGTATGAGTCCCTTTGATCAACTTGGCAGTATCAAATACTCAGACACTTAACACAGTTAGCTATGGAGTGCGGATGTCAGCAAATTGAAGGGGAGGGTACTCAGGTCCAACACAGACAAATGTCAACAATGGGGCAGGTTCAAAGGTAGGGCATATCTTGTTGATGCCCTTTATGGATGACCCTGGCAGTGCCCACCCAAGAAAATTCAGAGTAATTTAGGTGGCACGAAAACATAATAACAAGAATAATTATATAATAACAATAAGATGATTTGTATAGCACCTTAGCTCAGCCGAGGCTGAAGGAAAAGGTGCTGTACATGAGTTCAAAAAGTTAATGGCACTCATATGATTGTTTAAAAAGATAAGTTTTGAGCTGGGATTTAAATGTATCTAGAATGTTATGCATTGTCTATATGTATGTACATCAAAGTGTAGATATACAATTGGTATTGCAATAAAGAATATACTTACTTACTTATTTTTCTCTTCTTGACAGGAGCTTGATAAAGTTCGCAATCTCACATCAGCATCGAAGATCAGGCGACAGTTACAAGACGCTCAGGAACAGGACAAGAGAGAGGAGACAATACGAGGAGTAATTACGTAAACTTACTTGTTTCATGTAATGTAATGTGAAAAGGTGTTTATTTAGCACTTTTATAAGAAAGGTCCGGTAAGGTCCTATAAAAATGTCTAGATACACACATTACACATACATGTATTTGAGATTTCCAGGGGTGCTGTTTAAATACCAGACTTGTATTGTAAGCTTGGGGCAAGATCTGAGCTAAAGGATTCATGCGAGGTTGTATTTTGCGCATCGAATGTCATATGTAGTATGAGTTGCTTTCTGGTAGTGTAATTGTAATTGTAATTGAACATATGTATAGCACCACTCAGAGATTCAGAGGTATGCTTGGGTAGCCCAATCTCATCCAGAACTCGTTTATGTGTGAAGATTGTGAAGAGTGACTGCAAAGACAAGAGGCTGGTCATCATCATATTTATGCAGTTTCTTTAACATTCTGATAAAAATTTCAGTGAATGTAACATTGCAGATATTTGTGTTGAAGTGTAATGTGAATTTCTTGATTGTATCTGTAGTTTTATAAATGTTGGTTTTGAATGCATGTGATTGTGAAGTTTGTAGATTTGTCTTGATTGCATGTGAAGTTTGTAGATTTTGTCTTTCCTGGTTTGTTTTGTTCCATCCTTCCTTTCGTCTGTCCATTGTTTCTAATTTTTAAGTTGCACTGCACTTACAGATGGAAGAACGACAGAGATCTGCGGGAAAAATCCGAAGTAACAAATTAAAAGAAATCGAAGACAAGAAGCGAGAAACTTCTGCCAAAGCTAAGAATGCAAGAGAAAGGGTAAGTCAAGGAAAGATGTCTCATAGGATGTACTTCTTTGTGTTTTTGGTTGATGAAAGAGTAGCTCCAAGCGGATACATTAGTTGCTTCCTATGACACATGTATGATCCTTGCTGGTCAGCACTGCCTTCGCAAATGTTGGAGATCGGTGTGTTGCCAGTCATTGTACTTTGCTGGATACATCATACATACATCCATGCATGCATACGTACATACATATAGACATACATACATGCATACCCTGGTACATTCATTCATACATACATGCATACCCGGTATACACATTCATACATACGCAGCGCTCGTGTATAAGCTGGTGCCCTGCACTTGGCTTTCGAGTGGCGCTTTAGAAGTTTGAAGTTTACGATTATGATTACTAACCAATTAACTACTACAATGTGTGGTTTTAGAACTTTGTCAATAGGATTGATTTTAAAATAAAAATTTTATTTTTCAGGTAAACCGTTTGAAACAGGGATTGGATGATGTAGAAATTGAGAAAGATAATAATTATTACGATGATTATGGTTAGTCATTTTGTAAAGTTGATTTGAATGCAAATTTTCAGCTAACTTCTGCCAAATTTTTGCCCTTCCAGAAACCACTGTTTAACAAGTTGCAACGTCTTTCTTGGGAGGTTCCAAATATGTGCTATATCAGTGTGAAAATGAATTATTGCTTTTCAAACGACTCATCAGGATTTAAATCATAAGTAGGCCTACATTCATATTCATTTATATCATAAATACATAATATACATTCATGATGATGTTGGTGAGGATAATGAAGTCATATGAGATGATGACAATGTTTGGCAATCACAGAGTTCTGATGCTTCTTGTGAGTATAATATGGTTCAGTCAGGCGAACGTGCCTCTCGACTAAATGATATTGTTTAATTGATTGATATTAAATTTTAATTCAAATTGTTTACTTATTAATAATAAAACCGAACTCACTATTTTCTGAAAGCATTTTATGTTATCAGTCACAATCATATTGTTTTGATTTTTCAGTTCTTTTTCTATAAAGTTTTAATTTCCACTTTATATGGTATTAAAAACGTCAAGATCATTATTTTAATTTTTTTAATTTTTATTATTATTATTATGCATTTATTAAGCACCACTATCTAGTGACCAAACATTAATTGATGACACTGAACAATTATGAGTGAAGCAATAGTTATTAGGCTATTCACCACTAACTCTACACTATCGATCAACTGAAGTTGCACTAATGTGCAGATTCAGTCAGCTTACAGAGAACTGTGCATGATAAGAATTTAAAACCGTACAGAGGATTTAACTCTTTAACAATGAGAGTGTACTAAAAGTGACTGGGAAACCTGCATTACAGCTCATTGTTAAAGTGCTAAGTCTTGAGATGAAGTAGGATGGTATCAACTTACTCTCTTATTCCTTGCTGTGTAGGTCTGCAAATAAGGCAATACAGCATCTTCACTCATCTCTTTTCATTGTAAGTCTTTTTCCCTCTCACAACCTCTATCCAGTGGCGGCGCCAGCATGGGGCTAGGGTTGGCTGAAGCCCCCCCTATCGGCGGCTCAGCTCCCCAAACAAAAGTGGGAAATCACAGCCAATGCCAGATAGGAGGGGAGAAAGGGAAGGAATTGTGGTTTTAGCCCCCAAACCTGAAATCCTGGCGCCGCTACTGCCTCTATCAGGTCATAAATATAAATTTTAATGTAGAGAATGTTGAACTGTGTATTATAAACCGTTTTCAGACAATGGCTGGGATATGGATGTGGAAAAGGATAATCGTCGTAAGAATGGAGCAGCAGCACACTTGTCAACCTCAAGCAATAACCGCACGTCACAACCATCACAAGGTGGCAGCACAAAGAACAAAAGCAAGAGGGGATCCTTCTCAGAAGATGATGATGACTTTTTCAATTGAATGCAGTTCATTTGAGGGGCAGGGAAAGGGCATTTCATACATATTAGAATTGAGAATTACAAGCCTTGGGTGAAAGTAGCTTGTCTTTTCCAAGCTACTCAGCAAATTGAAAAGTAAGATGTAAAGTATCGGCGTATTTGGGGGGTTTTACAGGTTTTACCCAACCAAATAAATTGCAGAAATTTTGTATGCTTATATATGTGAAATACAAAAAACTTAACATTTTCAACCATGTCCAAAACCCCAAAATTGTTTCCTGGCAACACTGCTGATGTAAAGTTATCACTCAACTGTTGCAGTTCATTTGGAGAGCAATTCGTACATATTAAAAAAATTTGAATTATAAGCCTTGACAGAAAGTAGCTTGTGTTTTCCAAATACTCGGTAAATTGAAATGTGTGGGATGTAGTGTTATCACTATACTGTTGCACACTGCTTGGTGGCCAAAAATGTGTGCTTCTGTGTTTTACTCTAACCACGAACAAATTCGTCACCAATCTATAGTGACCATGTCTCAGATCTCACAGGTAGTATGATAGTCAAACTGTATTACTGTAACGTATTCAGTGTTTTTAAATATAATTATATCATGTGAAATTGAAATTGGTTGTGAACTATGTAACTAACACGAGTTATGTAACTGCCAGTTGTTACTCTTCTACTTATCTGAGTGTTATTTACTTACAATTTAACACCACATAGACTAGCGTAGGAAGTGCTTTTGTGAGTTACTTCAATTGCACTATGTTAACTATCTGGATAAGAACATGCATGATTATGAACAAGTCGTATAGCTCAACAGAATACTGTTGTGTTTGCACTTCTTTGTTGTCTTAGGGATCATGTTTCTGAGGAAGTGGTTGTATATTGGCAAGGTATTCAGTGGATTTGAATGCTTCCATTGTCCCTGGTCTGAAACAATGTTGTAAATTAAATAAATATTATTTATGCACAGTGTAGTGGTAAATTTTACAGTGAATTTTACAACACTGCCAGCCATTGATACCCATTAAAGGCCAATGGTAATGCATGCAACTTCTTTGCTAACTTTGAAGTGTTTCCAATGACCCTAATGGCAACATTAAGCAGTTTTGATAGTTTCAGAAATCTTGGCAAGAATTTCAGAACAATATAAAATTATAGTTTCATCTGTCCCAGGCTAAGCAATCAGACTACAGTACGGATTAAAATACTGTATAATGTTCATAATTCATAACTTGTAGAATTGGACTTTTTAACGAGTTTACCAAATCTGTAAGTAATTTGGCCACTACAAACCTCTCTGGGTATGCTAAGATTTGATCAGAAATTGTCTTGATTTGCTCTCCTGCAAAGCAAAAGGGTTAGAACTATGCACATTGAGAAGAGACCACAACGTTGGAATAAGACAGTGTTTGTTAATTAAATATGCAAATTTTAATGACAGTTTTGGAGCAGGGTGAGCATTTCAGTATTTGAGCAAGTGACTCAACAGGAACAGTTCGCTCACTTGACACTAAATGTCTTGCACTGGCTGTGATGTCTTTTAAAGAACATTTTCAGAGATTCACTTGTTGTCGTGCTCAGATCTACATTGTACTGTGATCATTATTGTATTGTGACTGTTGCTGCAATGTGATGGCTAAGCTTTATTGCTCATGTTGTTTTAAATTTCGTCAACGTCACTTTGGTTCACATTATCAGCGCTCGTGTTTTGTGGGCTTGTGTAAATCACTTGGCAATACTTCACAAGCCTCGCAGAACACGAGTCACTGTGAAGCCCGGCTTCTGGTTTTGCTGAGCACTTAAATTTCAACCTGGCTTCCCCAGTGTACATGTATTATGCATTTCATTGCAATTTCATGTGAAACAACCATCAATCCTTGTGCATTATCATATCATATCTAATAACTTATGAAGCGATATACGTGATACCAGTGCTATTATATTAGGGTAGTATGTTGACATTTGTATTTGCTGTTTTGTACATTTTTAGATAGACTTTTGCATAACTTGCACAGAAAGCTGATGTAAATACTGCTGCAGATAATCTTTCTGGAATCTTGCTCTGTGACTGTTCTACTGCTGTTTGTCTCAGATGAGAATTTTTTCTGCCTTCGTTTACATAGTTCCACGACAACTCGTCTACAGACTTTTCGTCTACGACACTTTGTCTACAGAAACTTCGTCTACAGACATTTCGCCTACAAGTGTATCTGTATCCATTATGGCTAATCAACAGAGGCCACTTTCTTACATCTTTCATGGTCAACCAACTGCATTGGCTTCCTCTCTCTGACCGCATTCAGTTTAAAGTCCTTGCTTTGGTCCTCAAATCCAAACTGGGACTTGCTCCAAAATACCTCAGGGACGTCATTCGTCCTCCTCTTTCTGCATCATCTCGTCGGCCTCTCCGATCTCTGGACCGGTCGGACTTGTTTGTCCCACGAGCTAGGACCACGATTGCACAAACTCGATCCTTTGCCATCATTGGGCCCTCTTTATGGAATGCCCTTCCCTTCACTTTGCGTGAGACTTTCCTTTCTGGATCACTGTCTTCATCTCTCTCTCTCCTTAAAACCTATTTCTTCTCTCGGGGTTCTCGCACTGGGAGCGCTGCTGAATGGCCTCGGCTGTGAGCGGCGCTATATAAATTACTAATTATATTACATTACATTACAGTTTCGCTAAAACGTGCTAAATATTCTCAGGAATCCAGCTTCTGATTACTGAAACGATTATTCTCATCAATCCAACTTCTATTGAATGGAAAACTTAGTTTCATCCATCCATCCAGCTTGGTATCCAGCTTCTATTTATGGGAAAAATTATTTTGATCAATCCAGCTTCTATTTCAACACAGGAATGTTTTCATCAATCCAACTTCCGTTTAGGGAAAGTTTTTTCATCAATCCAGCTTCCATTTTAAAGTAACAACATCAAATAACTTCATAGACGAAATGTCTGTCGGCAAAATGTCTGTAGACGAAGTGTCGTAGACGAAAAGTCTGTAGACAAATTGTCGTGACACCCGTTTACATTTGCTAGCTTATCGTGCATCTTCCGTACAAATTTGATTGTAATGATTCTGTTTTGCTAAATTATGCAATAAAAATATTTCATGATCGTTTTTACTCAGTTGTGTAGTACACTTTTTATCGTTCAAAGATTCTGCTACGGAATTGTTAAGGAGCGTTTGATTAAAAACATTCTATTATCTATGTTTGCACCGACCTTTGCTACATTGATGGATTTATGCTGATTTTTATGGCCGGCAACCAAATAGGTGTGCCTCCAAGGAGTTTCTGTTGAACTGGCAATATATGAATTTACATGTACAATTACAATTTTATCACTAAATGTTTAATACGGATTCTCATTTTTAAAGATTCTATTGAACTAAATCGTGTTCTAGAAGTTCTGTCATTAAACTGGATGTTGCAAGTGTGTGTCCTCTAATCTTCATGTATCTACATGAATGTTCAATTAAATTACTCACCCGGCTCTGTCCAGATAATACAATGCAGAGTTTTAAAGACAGAGCAGATTAAGAAGCACAAGCTAGACTGCTAGAGAATGTCTGGCCACTTTCAGCGCAAGCAGGAATATTTAAAGAAGCTACCAGAATAGACAGAACAAATTTCCAAACTGTTTCATTAATCATTAGTCAGTTCACTGTCATTGGTGGTAACATAGATCTATGTTTTAATATTTCTTATATTTATGAATGTTGTTTGACAGAAATTAAATAACTCTTTTCAGATACCTGTATATGTCTTGCCTGTGCAGCCTCACCACCGAGTCACCAGATATGAAGTTCTCATGCCAGACACTTCTTTGGTTAACATTAAAAGTCATTACTTCTTTACTTACTAAATACATTATCTCCAGTCTATAGCTCATTGGTTACCTCGTTCGTTGCCCTAACTTACATTGCCACTAGCCTAATTCTCCTTTAATAACTACACAACTGTCAGATCTGAGACAATTTTTGCTACCTGTTACCTGTTAGGCTGTTACAAGTTGCGACCTGTCAGCTTGATGTTGAGAATAAACGAAATTGATTGATTGATTGATTACTGAGAAGGTGACTTAAAGTGGTTGTTTAAACCATAAAGAACAAAGGCACTGAGCCCTGAGGAACACCACAATAAGACTACTTCTTTAGAGACATGTAAACAGGACACCTTTCAAAGGTGTCTCCTGTATTTATGCCTCTAAAGAAGTAATCTAACAGTGATAATAATTTAAGAAGTCGACAAAATAAAAGCTTTCACCAGCAGAAATTACCCAGCAACTGTTTGAGACTCTTGTTTCTGAACAGAGAAAGAAGCAAGACTCAACGATATGAAGCAAGAAACAACATATTAGCAAGATAAAAGCTATTTACAAAGTTTCTTCAACAGCTACTGCTTCTCTTGCAGAAGAACAATTTAAAAAAATTTCATTTAAAAAGAACTTTTTACATTCACATTCTTATACCATTGCATTTAACTCAAATACTGACTGCAAAGTTAAATGACAACTGCACATTACCAAATTCTCAGCCTGTAAGTTTAAAACAGCTGTTCCTTCAATTAAATTACTTATCTGGCTCTGTCCAGTAGAAGACAACAGACCGTCTTATATGTGGTTGTAGTGGTTAGACCATGACATGTCTTGTCATAGTAAATGGTTCAAATCGTGGATAGGGCAGAAATGCTACAACAGTTTGGTCCAGTGCTACATGCTCCTAGACGTAGATGATATATCGGCATATACTAATAATACTAAGAAATAGAGCTGTACCGATTAAACGGCCATACGCGTAATCGGGCCGATTATTAGAACAATCGGCATAATCGGGTATCGGCAGAAATAATCGGTTAATCGGTGCCGATGTCAAAATTGTGTTATAATTTAATGATTTTACTTGAATTTTTGCATATTCCAAGGTTTTTTTATCGATTTTCATCTACCGTTTTACGTCCCGTATTAGTCATGCATTAAAACATATCGTTAACAACTTCCCAACTTAATTTAAACATTCACCCTTATAGTTGCGACGATAGATTATTGGTTTATGTTTCGGAACCGAACATTTTGAGTATACAAATAATGAAATATTCGGTCTCATAATGGGTATTGGCAGTTTAATAATCGGCTATACGCGGTATCGGTATCGGCAATTTAATAATCGGCCATACGCAGTATCGGCATAATCGGCAAAAAGCGATATCGGTACAGCTCTACTAAGAAATCACAGTATTACCGTTAAATCACCAATCGAGATCAAAGAACTGTTCAATACAAGTAAAACTAGCGGCTCAATTAAAATAAGATGAAACGAATCTTGGTAGCAGACGAAGCAAAAGTACATTTTGTCATATACTCCAAAGAATTGTGCTCAAAATTTAAGTAGTGCAGCTAAATTAGACGTTTTGTATCAAGAGATCACCGATTCCAGGGCAGAATTAAGAAACTTTTCCACCAGTCTAGTTATCATGTATCATAATCACATGCTTGTACAACAGCTGTTCAGGGCTAACGCTTCAGACGTGTTCTTGGACATGACATCAAAACAGGACTAGCCATTCTTCATTTGACAATGCGTCAAAGTGCAAACAAACGTCAAGACGCTAACATCACAGAAAAAATGCAAATTGATCAGTTTTTAGCATTTTTATCTATGTTGAAATTTTTTACAGATGAGACCGATTTTAGGCCATTTGAAATATACTGTACAACTTAATAAATGGCAAATACATGAGTGAAGATTTTTTACAAAGAAGTGACCAAAGAAGATGCATCAGTTTCAATTAGTTCAAAAAGAATCAATAAATAAATGGATTATGGTGACAGATGTTCAATCAATTCCAATCTCTACGGTAATGACTTCCATACACATACTCCCAGACACATACTTCCATATACTTCCCGTTAGCAGACATGCCGTAAGCTCCTTTATAGCCACAGAACATGAAGCACAAAGTTTGTTCACCTTTACAACACGACGTCACTTTAATGCAAACTCATTGCATAACATGGTATGTGATGTGCCTTCAGAAAATCTCAGTTTAGGTACGTTCAAGAGTATTTTTGTAAAGCGTTTCTCATGAAGAAATACAGCTGTAGCTGTAAGCAGATGTGTTGTAATATACTTTTACCAATTTAACCCCAACTCAGATGCAATGCAGTCAGAGGCACAGATCCTACTTATTCACCATCAGAACGTGACAACAAGCTCTCATTGTAACATGGTGCTCAACGTGGCCCCCAAAAGACTCGAAAAGAGTCATAATTAAGAAGGTTCCAAAGTATTTTTTTATTTTCTTCATCAATGATGCGGGCAATGCAAAGTACCATATGTAATGTAATGTAATGTAATAGAACACTTGTATAGCACGTCTTAAGAGCCTCTCAGGGGCAATGTGTATGCAGCTATTGGTCAGATCGGAAAAGGTGTGTACACATTCGGTAAATGAACAGCCTCAATCAACAGTATCCCCAAGTACCATCTCGTAATCTAATGTGGACTTCTATAGTGCCATTATCAAAAGCACAAGACGTCAATTGACAGTCGTTTTAAGTGAAACCTTAGTCAAATACGTAATCCACTAGAGAAGCCTAGTCCAAAATTGATAGGTCTTATTTCACGACCTTTTGGTGTGAACTAATCTTAGTAAATCAACAATTTGTCCTTTGACTTGAAAAAATTATCGCTTTTCACACAACTCACCCGGATTTAAATACTGTAGTTAAAAAACCAACGAAACAGCACTTGGACATAAATGGACGACGGTGCATAGACCGTAACAGTTACCTTCTGAAATGACTCCCACAGTGAAAACAAAACCTGTGTGAGTATTAGAAGTGCCTGCTCTGATTCACTCTAAAGAGTTTCAAATGTCACAAAACAGAACTCAACTGACTCGCTACAGTGAACCAACATCATGCCAAACACATCTGAACAGCTCAAATCTAAAAAATTTACAACAAGCCCAGCACGGTCTAAAAAGCAATAATGCCGGCGTTTTCATAAAATGTTCACATACCAGGCCACTTGCAGTTTCTAGCATTCATAACATAGAATAAACGCCATCATTTATTGACAGAATAAAAGCAAGAGATGGATTAAGGGTTCTCAAGCTATTACAGTACATAACCCTTCACAAACTGACACACCAAATGCCATTTATTAATAAAAACACCCATTTTTCACAGGCTAAGATCGAAATTAGATAACAAGCAACTGCCCTGATTGGCACGTCAGAGATCTCAGAACGTAAGCGAGGAAACAGGTCTTAATTTTTATTCTAAGTGAACCTTACTTAAGCTTTGATAACTGTAAATGTATGTGATGCAGTCTAATGCAATTAGACATTCATGCAATTGAAACACAGCAGCTAAAGAAGAGAGAAATCCAGTGGCTATGAAGCCACCAAGAAGTCACGTTGAAGCCCTCGACCCCTGGACAGCAAAATTCGCAAGCACCTTTTCCACCGCTTCAGCCTAGACACTGTTTTCCATTGACATCTTGATTGCCATTTCCAGAAGAGCTTCCTCTGGTAGATCTGAAAACAAATTATCACCAGAACTAAAACTGTTCTTAGCTAACAAGTTTTTCAGTTGCTGGACCTACATTTTGGAACTCTTTCCCATTATCTTTCCATTCTGCTCAGTCACTTACAGCAGTGCTTCCCAAAGTGGTGGTCCGCAGACCAGCACCCTCAGTTGCCTGTCCGCAAAGTGAGTCACGAAACTGGTCAAACTGTCTCGGAATCAAGAAATGGCTATTATATTTTTTAAAGTCAAAACAAAAAATTCTTATTAGGCTAGCAATAAAGGGCAATAGAGTCCTAGAATTGGTTAAACATGCACTTAGATCAATTTTAATACATTTGAGGAATTTAGGTGATCGAAAACGAAAAACAGCAATAATTAATAAATTTGGCACGGATCCTCCAGCAGTTGGAAAATTCCTGCCAGTCCGTCACACTGAAAAGCTTAGGAAGTGCTGGCTTACAGTACACCATTTCATTCACAATTTACGATCTGTCTGATCAAGTTGCTTATCCACCATAGGCTGCCTCCTTGGCTTAGCAAACTGACATTAGACATCAGCACGATAGAAATTACTAATTACAATCTCTACTAAAGGAAGAGAAACACCTTGGAATTTAGTGTTTCTGTTTAGCAAAACCCACGTGACAACTCATGAATTAAAATGATTCCACATATAAACAATTGTTTAAAAAAATAGCAAAAAATATAATTCACACGGCTCTTACACTTCAGTTCACAAAAATAAGTTTGAACTATGTCAAGACCTGACCCCAACATCTTTTCAGTTATCTAGCTGAGGAGTTAGAAGAAGAGCTGCGGGTTAGAAGACGAGCTGGGGCTGAACTTCACCAACGCCCCCAACAAATAAAACACTAGGCAGAACCAAACACACATCAGTGTGAAGACTACGCCATCAAGACTTTGAAATGCATGAGAAGTGTTGACCCATCCATAAACATTATATTACTTACCATCGGATGGGACGGCTGAAGGTGGCGTTGGTTGCGTCGGATGTGGTTCCCCTGACTGACCCTCTTTTTTCTCAAGGAATGCTAGCCTCTGTTTCCGTAAGCCTTCAACATCTAACGGCTCCTGGACTCTGGCTTCCCCAGAGATCGTCGGCTCCACAGGGAACTGGTCAAACTCTACACGACGTAACACATGCATCGTTTTATGCCAATTTCAATCAAAATACAGACGTTTAAACCAATTCCACGCTTAAAAGTAATGTCCGCATACAATGTAATGTAATGTAATGTAATTAGCAACTTCTATTGCGCCGGTGTCTAATGCACAAGGCATCAACCGATGGCACACCAAAAACAAGCCGTAATCAGGTCAACATCCAAAAGATCAGTCCGTAAGAGACAGCCTACGGTGGATAAGCAATTTGAAAGAGGTAAGTTTTCAGCCGCGAACGAAATGACCCAAGCGACATACAAGCAGACATTAGTGTGGCTAGAATGCTCATCAACATAAACTGTTTGATGTCAAAGCACAGTCACTGTTGCTGATGAGTTCTCTACCCGGAGGTAGGTAGATTGGCTTTTATGCCACCCAGGGATGAGATGAGTGAGGTGGTTTCCCGTTGCCTTCTTCACAGACAATTGTGGGTGAGCAACTTGTCCAGGGTCGTTATACAGTCACTCGACGTAGATTCGAACCGGCGACCTTCCAGTTACAAGGCACAGAACATACCGCTACACCACCGCATCCCTGGTCACTGAACATTTATCAGCAGCTTAATAACTATGTCTATTGTCGAATACTAGGAAAACTCACATCAGTGATACTAATAGAGTGGTCATATGCACGTTCACAAGGACAACAAGCAGGAAGCAGAGGCCTAGGTATCAATTACAGAAAGATACTATACAGCTAACTATTACGTGATACATGGTTTTGCGGCTGATGTGCCATCACTTCACCACAAAGCCATTATGAGTTGTTTAATACACTCTTACATACCTAATCTGAACCTTGTTCGCCATATTATGCACTGCATAACAATGAATTATAAAGTAGTATTCCAAAGCAGAATTAAATTTGGCATCAGATTGCATTATATACCAGGACCCACACTGTAACGACAATTGATATGAGAATGTGTTATATACCATAACCCACACTGCAATGACATTTGACATGAGAATGTGTTATATACCATAACCCACACTGCAATGACATTTGGCATGAGAATGTGTTATATACCATAACCCACACTGCAATGACATTTGGCATGAGAATGTGTTATATACCATAACCCACACTGCAATGACATTTGGCATGAGAATGTGTTATATACCATAACCCACACTGTAACGACATTTGACATGAGAATGTGTTATATACCAGGACCCACACTGTAACGACATTTAACATGAGAATGTGATATATACTAGGACTCACACTGTAACAACATTTGACATGAGAATGTGATATATACTAGGACTCACACTGTAACAACATTTGACATGAGAATGTGTTATATACCAGGACCCACACTGTAATGACATTGGGCATGAGTTTGAATTATATACAAGGACCACACTGCAAACATGGGTATCACAGGTAAACCAGGTGAATATTGGAAGGTCATTTGGCTATTAAATAGCTACTGATGTCTTGCAAATGAGTCATTTTCCGATATTAGATCAATTTCAATTTTTGAAATGCAAGAAATTTTTTCTGTCAAATGAATAATTTATTCATCTTATGTTGACCAGTAATGTATGTAATTAAGAAATATGGGTGCTGTTGCACACTAGTATTATACTTTCATCAGTTTTTACAAGTATTTTGACAACAAACAAATTAGCAATGTCCACTCCGTTACCAGCTTCTCCATAAATTTTAATGAAAAACTACAGCAACACCAAATAACTACAAGTTACACTGAACTATATTGTGTCACTTATCTACGTTTCCAGTAAACTCATAATATCAACTCGGTAACATGCAGTACAGCATTGTCTTGCACAAAAATAAATGTCCACTCTGTTACTTCCAATTTTACTCTACAAAATAAATCCACAAAACTTAGTGGTTATATAAAAGAAAATTATTTCTATCTTAACAAACAAAATAGTAAGAAAACATCTGTGAAGATATTTCTGTAATCTACCATATTTTGAGACAAGGAAGAAGTGTCCACTCCGTTACTAAACTGCTTCCCCATAAATTTTAATGAAAAACTAAAGCAACACCAAATAACTACATGTTACTCTGAACTATAGTGTTTCACTTAACTACATTTTCAGTAAACTCATAATATCAACTTGGTTTCATGCAGTACAGCATTGTCTTGCTCTAAAACAAATGTCCACTCCGTTACTTCCAATTTTACTCTACAAAATAAATCCACAAAACTTAGTGGTTATGTTTTACACATGTATAGTTATGAAGATATATAAAAGAAAACTATTTCTATCTTAACAAACAAAAATAATAGTAAGAAAATATCTGTGAAGATATTTCTGTAATCTACCATATTTTGAGACAAGGAAGAAGTGTCCACTCCGTTACCAAACTGCTTCCCCATAAATTTTCATGAAAAACTGAATCAACATCAAATAACTCCAAGTTACTCTGAACTATATTGTTTCACTTAACTACATTTTCAGTAAACTCATAATATCAACTCGGTTTCACGCAGTACAGCATTGTCTTGCTCTAAAAGAAATGTCCACTCCGTTACTGCCACTTTTACTCTACAAATAAATCCACAAAACTTTGTAGTTATGTTCCACACATGTATAATTATGAAGATATATAAAAGGAAAATTAATTCTATCTTAAAACACACGAGTAGGAAAATATCTGTGATGCTATTGCTGTAATCAAACATAGTTTTGAAGAAATGTACACTCCTTTACCATTCCATGTCCACTCCATTACTACTATGTCCAATCGACTACTGCACAACATGTAACGGAGTGGACAAGTAACGGAGTGGACAATTTCAACATAACATTTATCGACCAAGTTTCAGACCACGTTTTTCTACATATCAATTGTGTTCATTTAGGAGTTGAAACCTGATAATTGTTGAATACCTGAGCATCTTCAATGCAGATTAATTCTTGGTAACGGAGTGGATGCTTATAAAATGTATCATACGTAGATTACACCTTTCAAATCAAATTATTACCGCATCTATTTGAAAAGTCAGTATATAAACGGAAGTATACACAAGCACAGACGTCATAAATGGTCCGACTAATTTGCAGCAGACCCAGATGTTGGTAAGTAAACAGTAGTGCAAAGATTTATGTATGGTAACGGAGTGGACATTATTTCAGGTAACAGCTAAAAAATGCATTTAGCCCTAATAAGTACTGTTTCATTTAATGGCAAACTTATTAAATGAAAGGCATTTCAATGCTGTTTACTAATCACAATAAGTTCTTGGAAAACTATCATTTGTAGTCGTATTTCTATAATGTTATTTTCGCCCGTGTGAAAGTGACGGTACCGGAGTGGAAAATTTTCAAATTCAAACGCAGCAGATAAAATAAACAGTAAAGCATATATCCAAAATAACCATGGAAACAATAATTTCCTCAACAGTGAATTCATAGAAATAATTGATTTGAAAAAATTATGGCGAGTTTTATTTAAGAAACTGTCATGACAACAGAAATGTCTAATTGATCTAATAGCGGAAAATGACTCAAATAATAAATAAACTTACCTTACATCATTTTAATCATTGTTTCTATGTTAAAGTCATTAGTCTGACATAAAGATTCCGCACTTTTTCGATTCCTCCACCATCATCACCAATCATCCACCATCATCAGCCTCAGGCTTTTCTATCCATCACCCCCAAGGCTTTCCACTCGAAACTAAAGTCTCTCCTTTTCAAGAACTCTTATCCTGTCTCAACTGATCCTGTACCTTCCAATCCTCGACCTAAAGGACACCCACCTTAACATCTGTTGTGCCCTCTCTGATCCTCTGGAAACCGGACTCGGACCTCCCTCGGACTACTCTTTTGGACAACCCCTCTGACTAGACGCAGCGCTCGTGAATAAGCTGGTGCCCTGCACTTGGCTTTCGAGTGGCGCTTTAGAAGTTTGGAGATTACGATTACGATGATTTACCCAGCATGCTCAGCTTCAGAGCCTCTTTAAGCGTCTTATCGTCGTCTTCGTCAAGATGACGGCTTTCTTCGATCGCCTTCTGTAGTTCCTCATCATAGTCGTCGGCCGGAGTCGCCGACTGTTTCTCGGTCCCTGACTTAACCTCGCTGAGTAACTTCGGCTTTTCACGCTGAACAACTGGCACAAGTTTTATGATCTCTTCTGCATCACAAGGAGGTAATTCTCCACTCAACACAAAGATGGAATAGCCTACAAGAAAATATTTACAAAAAAGTTTATTATTAGTCTTAATATTTAACAGAAAAGGCGAAGCAGACGTGAAAATTTCCCAAGCAGCACAAACAAGTTAGCTCATGAAAAAACATCATGTAAAGTCTCAGTACTTCTACAATTTTTCTGCCAGAGGTAGCTATAAACCCTTTCAAAACATGTCTGGAGATTATTTTACTTTTGGAACGGTTGTCAGAAATCTGGCAGGGTGAAAGGCATTTGAAAGAAAACTGGTCACTGTCAAATCCCCAGAACCTAGGGTTATGAATAATATTGTCCCTGTGCTGCGCTCCTGAGTAGGTTCTTGAAGGGGCACTATATAAGTGCTCTGAATGAATGAATGAATGAATGAATGAATGTAAGGGAAGCAAATACAATGCATTCTATTGTGTACATACTAAAGGAATCAACCATACTAATAATAATAATATTCATTTATTAATTCAAACTGACAAGTACACAGTAAGATTACATGATATAGTAGCAACAGATGATAACAAGTTTAACAGGAGTCGAATTTAACAGTATGGCAGTCTGCTAGGTGCCCATCTGTGCTACTGCTTATTTTACGGTTGCTCCTTAGGGAGTTGAAGGCTTAGTTAACCATATGGGGTTAGCGGGTATCGAAGTGAATGTTACTTGGGTGAGTTAATGCAGTGCAAAAGGGATCAAGTGATAAGTCACTTGGAAGCAAAGCCACATTCCAACATTCAATCCTTTGGATAGAACCAGTTGGGATTCCAAAAGTGACCATGAGACATGTTATGGAGATTTTATCCCAGTCTTGTACAACATTAAAAATCCCTGGCTCAGCAGAGGTCACACTATGGAACCAACTTCTTCCCATGACTCGCTCATTGCTTCAAGCTGGAGACATTCCTGCATCCTTTCGCTGCTTAAAGACAGGCTTACTTTCTCTGGATCTCTCGCACTGCAAGCGCCTTTGATTGGTGTAGCACTGAGTGGCATTAGGTAAATTACACTTTAGGTAAGATACAATACACTGCTAGAAACACCATCACCACTTCAGCAACTGCATTAATACACGATGGTAGGCCTAACCTTCGTGCTGAAGCTGTTTCAAGAAGAGTGACAAGAATGTGTCGGAGAGCAGTTCAGGGCTCGTTAGCAGAGAATTGAGATTAAACCACTGGTTGCCTATATGCCGGATAGTGAACCAGTGCTCCTTGAAGTTACACACAAAGGCTTTCTGTGTCCTGAAACAGTTAGGTCCAAAGTAAATTATGACACCACAATACTTTACAATACAAGATACAGTTTACAAATGCAAAAAAACTGTACACTGGCATGTAATGTTGAACTGATACTCATTTAAAACTGACTAGACTGAAAAGACGTCTAAAAGGCTATATAATTGCAATCGAACATTTATGAAGTGCCAGTGTGTCACTCAACAATTCAGAGGCGCTCCTGACGACCCAACGGAGTGCTATCACTATCAAATAAAATCGACTTCAGGCATTTCTGAAACAGAGGAAGAGAAAATTTGAGGAGCTCAAGCCGCAATTCCTGTGGAAGATGGTTCCAACTAGAGGGGCCAACGTAGGCAAAACGTCTCGATCAAGCAGTGGCCCCGCACATGATCGTCGTTGCGTGTTGTTAGTTCAGAAGTACCTCTAATGAGTTTCTCCTAAAGAGGAAATTTTTAAATTTACGATTATAATTGTAACTAAACTAACAAGTTTTACAAATAATTAATTTAATTCGTTACCGTGGATCTCTCCTGGCTTCTTGGCAGATTGGCTCGGAACTGTTGAAGGGTATTAGCTCTAAATTCCAGACTTTGAGGGCTTCCTGTAGGACTTGGATGGAAAAGAAGCCGCTGTCATCGTAATTGGACGATGGTTGCTTTCAAAATCAACCAAAAGAAAACCATTAAATGTCCATCACTAATAACCAATCTATTAAAAAATGTCCTACACTTATCTGCATTTGATGCATTCAGCAACTTCTAAGAGCATCTGAAGGTTGTCAATCTAATCTAATGTAATGTAACAACTTTGATAGCACTGATATCAATCAATGTCACTTCAAGTGAAATCATAAAAAATTTGACGTATTTAGAAAAAATGGGGTGCTCGATAGTGTAGTGGTCAGCATGCTGGACTTTCAATCGAGAGGTCGGGGGTTTAAATCCCCGCCTGGGCAGAAATTTGGTTCAAGATTTCTGCCCCACATGCACCCCTAGCAAACTCAGCTATGATGAGTACACTGTTGGTTGGAAGACAGCGAGGGAGAGGACTCACCATTCACCCTCATATACTGAGGTTAAGAAATGAAGTCATTAACACTTCATACGCAAGGCTGCCAACCCTTTAACAACGAGCGTGTATTAATGTGCAAGGGAAACCAATGCAGCTCGTGATGAAGCGACCAATAAAGGAATGGTTGAAAAATAAAGCAAAGTCACCTTCATGAAGTATTGATATTCTTCGGATGA
This sequence comes from Aporrectodea caliginosa, assembly GCA_020284085.1. Taxonomy (NCBI): domain Eukaryota; kingdom Metazoa; phylum Annelida; class Clitellata; order Crassiclitellata; family Lumbricidae; genus Aporrectodea; species Aporrectodea caliginosa. The sequence goes on along the minus strand of JACEVL010000552.1, from coordinate 55,420 downwards.
GCACCCGGCCTCGGCCATGTGTTGCCTCTCCGACTCATCCAGCTTCCGAGCCAACTCGGCCAGGTCAATTGGACTGAAGTAGGGACCCTGGAGTATTGCATTCAGACAGTGCTGTGCACACAGTGATCCCTCTTGCTAAACCAGAAAAACCAGCTCTACGTCAATCATCAATGTTGCATGAACATCTCCATACACAGTAAATATCCAATCACATCATGTTAGGAACTGATTGAAAAAAACATAGTTGATGTACTGCCTAGCAACCAACAGCATGCTTAGCAACCTCTGCACCTCATCCTCTCTATGCCTCTTTTCTGCAAATGCTTCAAGACCATTTTGTTCGATCGTGGTTTCATTGTGTTAGGTCGGGAGCGCCTCTGATGAGTGTCTCTTGAAGCGGTGCTATATAAATTTGCAATTACCATTACAATACAGTTTGCTTCTGCACTAAGGAAAATCAAGCTTAACTGTGAAAGCAATGCACATAGGTTCCAGAGTGGAATGCAGAAGAGACATCGCTGACTTTCCAATCTCTCTCTGTCTCTCTCTCTATATCTCTCTTTGTCTCTGTCTCTAACTGTACAATTATCCAATCGGTCGCTTCACCTGAAAACAACTCTCTTACCGAGACCATATCACACCTGCTCTTCGTTCTCTACACTGGCTTCCTGTCTGTGAGCGTATCCGCTTCAAGCTGGCACTCCTCATGTACAGAGCATGCACAGATCATCTCCCTTCCTACTTGTCTTCCATGGTCACACCTTGCAACTCTGTTAAAGGTCGCTCCTCTCTTCGATCAGCATCTGCTGGAAAGTATGTTGTTCCTGGCACGCGTCTTGTTTTTGGCCGTCGCTCATTCACAGTTGCCGGTCCCTCCATCTGAAACTCTCTACCTCCTCATGTCCGCAACTCTCTTAGCGAGACTGTTTTTCGCTCTAAACTTAAAACTTACCTCTTTCAGTCTATTTATGGCTCTTAATAGTTGCCCAGCTTCAATGTGCACTTCTGAACTTTGTAAGGAGGGCATTATCAAATTACAGTTGTATTGTATTGTATTGTAATTATCACTCTTTCTCTTGAGCCTACAATGCACAAATCTGAAAATCCTTGACACACAGCCTTATATCATGGTATAATATATATTTAACAGTAAACCTTTACAGTAAAATTAACATAGTTGTTTACTATTAAAAATACAGTGCAAGCTGATTACTTAAAATTGCCATAGCAGCATAAACTAGGAAAAGACAAAAACACACAAAAGATCAGAATAGAATAATGGCTTCATTGGTTTCCTTTACCTCCCTATTTGCGCAGCATAGCGGAGACAAAACGCATAAACTGATCATATAAATGCGCTACATAATTCAAATTCCAATCGGCCATAATAATCTACGATGTATCAGCTAAATCCATTATTCAACAGACAAAACGACATCAAAATCTGATTTCCAGAGAACAGCAAGTTTATCAAGTCCGCATGTAACCTTTTCGTGAAAAATGTACTCCATAATTGACAAAGAAGCTCTTTTAAAATATTAATTGACGAAATTTGACGAAATTCTTGGCATAAATAAACCACAGCACGTTTACGGGCAGCCTATAACATAATAATATTCGTTTAATATTTTCAAACTGACATTTACGCAGTATGATTACAAATCAGTATGAACGGATGATCACAAGTTATTCCAGAGTCGAATTTAACTGTGTGTATACGACAGCCATGCAAGGCGCCAGGCGCGTAACTAGCATTACTACGCAATTACGCAACTGCGTAAAGATTTAAACAGCTCTCAAAAACTACAAAACCGTTTAGATTACTTATTGACATCCTAGATGTTGAATTTATATTGTGAAGACTTTATTATTGTGAGGTCGGCAAACATTTTCCTTCGCTGACGCTAAATTATGACTCTGGAAATTTTGTGGCACTTCTGAAATTTCGATCACAGACCCACAGTAGTTTAAATTTTAAATCATCGTAGGCTAATGTCATAATTATGTTCCACGCAATGCCCATGAGTTCGTTGATTCAGAATGTGTGGTCAGTAAACTCGAGACAGTATTGTCGCAGAAAGTCGTGCGGGCAAGTTTTACACTATATTGCTAGATATGAGCGCAGACATCAGTAGCACAGAACAGATATCGGTCTGCTTATTAAAGTTGATGGCGGTAAGAACCCCGGTTCTCAGAATGTGGTAAAAAGAACAATTTACAGCTTTCATCCGAACTCGTGACGCCACTGGCGAAACTATTACGACAATCGTCGAGCAGCAGCTATCTGAGGTCGGACTCGAAGAGAGAGAATGGAGGAAAGGGAGGAAGAGAGCGCAATGGAGGAACGGGAAGAAGAGAGCGAAATAGGGGTAGGGAGGAAGAGAGCGAATGGAGGAGAGGCAGGAAGAGGTGCGAATGGGTGGAAGGGAGGAAGAGAGCGAAATGGAGGAAAGGGAGGAAGAGAGCAAGTGGAGGGTATGGAGAAAGAGAGCAAATAAAGAAAAGGGAGGAAGAGAGCAAATGGAGGAAAGGGAGAAGAAAGAGCGAAATGGAGGAAAGGGAGGAAGAGAGCGAAAGTGGAGGAAAGGGAAGAAGAGAGCGAAATGGAGGAAAGGGAGGAAGAGAGCGAAACGGAAGAAAGGGAGGAGAGAGCGAAATGGAGGGCAAGGAGGAAGAGAGCGAAATGGAGGGCAAGGAGGAAGAGAGCGAAATGGAGGAAAGGGAAGAAGAGAGCGAAATGGAGGAAAGGGAGGAAGAGAGCGAAACGGAGGAAAGGGAGGAAGAGAGCGAAATGGAGGGCAAGGAGGAAGAGAGCGAAATGGAGGTAAAGGAGGAAGAGAGCAAAATGGAGGGTAAGGAGAAAGAGAGCGAAATGGAAGAAAGGGAGGAAGAGAGCGAATTGGAGGAAAGGGAGGAAGAGAGCGAAACGGAGGAAAGGGAGGAAGAGAGAGAAATGGAGGAAAGGGAGGAAGAGAGCGAAATGGAGGAAAGGGAGAAGAGAGCGAAATGGAGGAAAGGGAGGAAGAGAGCGAAATGGAGGAAAGGGAGGAAGAGAGAGCGAAACGGAGGAAAGGGAGGAAGAGAGCGAAATGGAGGGAAGGAGGAAGAGAGCGAAATGGAGGAAAGGGAGGAAGAGAGCGAAATGGAGGAAATAAGGGAGGAAGAGAGCGAAATGGAAGAAAGGGAGGAAGAGAGCGAAATGGAGGAAAGGGAGGAAGAGAGCGAAATGAGGAAAGGGAGGAATAGAGCGAAATGGAGAGTAAGGAGGAAGAGAGCAAAATGGAGGAAAGGGAGGAAGAGAGCGAAATGGAGGAAAGGGAGGAAGAGAGCAAAATGGAGGGTAAGGAGAAAGAGAGCGAAATGGAAGAAAGGGAGGAAGAGAGCGAATTGGAGGAAAGGGAGGAAGAGAGCGAAACGGAGGAAAGGGAGGAAGAGAGAGAAATGGAGGAAAGGTGGAAGAGAGCGAAATGGAGGAAAGGGAAGAAGAGAGCGAAATGGAGGAAAGGGAGGAAGAGAGCGAATTGGAGGAAAGGGAGGAAAGGGAGCGAAATGGAGGAAAGGGAGGAAGAGAGCGAAATGGAGGAAAGGGAGGAAGAGAGCGAAATGGAGGGTAAGGAGGAAGAGAGCGAAATGGAGGAAAGAGAGGAAGAGAGCGAATGGAGGAAAGGGAGGAGGAAAGGGAGGAAGAGAGCGAAATGGAGGAAAGGAGGAAGAGAGCGAAATGGAGGAAAGGGAGGAGGTGCGAAATGGAGGAAAGGGAGGAGGTGCGAATGGAGGAAAGGGAGGAGGTGCGAAATGGAGGAAAGGGAGGAGGTGCGAATGGAGGAAAGGGAGGAGGTGCGAAATGGAGGAAAGGGAGGAGGTGAAAATGGAGGAAAGGGAGGAGGTGCGAAATGGAGGAAAGGGAGGAGGTGAAAATGGAGGAAAGAAAGGAGGTGCGAATGGAGGAAAGGGAGGAGGTGCGAATGGAGGAAAGGGAGGAGGTGCGAATGGAGGAAAGGGAGGAGGTGCGAATGGAGGAAAGGGAGGAGGTGCGAAAGGAGGAAAGGAGGAGGTGCGAATGGAGGAAAGGGAGGAGGTGAAAATGGAGGAAAGGAGGAGGTGAAAATGGAGGAAAGGGAGGAGGTGAGAATGGAGGAAAGGGAGGAGGTGCGAATGGAGGAAAGGGAGGAGGTGCGAATGGAGGAAAGGGAGGAGGTGCGAATGGAGGAAAGGGAGGAGGTGCGAAAGGAGGAAAGGGAGGAGGTGCGAATGGAGGAAAGGGAGGAGGTGAAAATGGAGAAAGGGAGGAGGTGCAAATGGAGGAAAGGGAGGAGGTGCGAATGGAGGAAAGGGAGGAGGTGCGAAACGAGGAAAGGGAGGAGGTGCGAATGGAGGAAAGGGAGGGAGGTGAAAATGGAGGAAAGGGAGGAGGTGCGAATGGAGGAAAGGGAGGAGGTGAGAATGGAGGAAAGGGAGGAGGTGAAAATGGAGGAAAGGGAGGAGGTGCGAATGGAGGAAAGGGAGGAGGTGAAAATGGAGGAAAGGGAGGAGGTGAAAATGGAGGAAAGGGAGGAGGTGAAAATGGAGGAAAGGGAGGAGGTGAAAATGGAGGAAAGGGAGGAGGTGCGAATGGAGGAAAGGGAGGAGGTGCGAATGGAGGAAAGGGAGGAGGTGCGAATGGAGGAAAGGGAGGAGGTGCGAATGGAGGAAAGGGAGGAGGTGAAAATGGAGGAAAGGGAGGAGGTGCGAATGGAGGAAAGGGAGGAGGTGCGAATGGAGGAAAGGGAGGAGGTGCGAATGGAGGAAAGGGAGGAGGTGCGAATGGAGGAAAGGGAGGAGGTGCGAATGGAGGAAAGGGAGGAGGTGAAATGGAGGAAAGGGAGGAGGTGAAAATGGAGGAAAAGGAGGAGGTGAGAATGGAGGAAAGGGAGGAGGTGAGAATGGAGGAAAGGGAGGAGGTGAAAATGGAGGAAAGGGAGGAGGAGGTGCGAATGGAGGAAAGGGAGGAGGTGAAAATGGAGGAAAGGGAGGAGGTGCGAATGGAGGAAAGGGAGGAGGTGCGAAATGGAGGAAAGGGAGGAGGTGCGAATGGAGGAAAGGGAGGAGGTGCGAATGGAGGAAAGGGAGGAGGTGCGAATGGAGGAAAGGGAGGAGGTGCGAATGGAGGAAAGGGAGGAGGTGCGAATGGAGGAAAGGGAGGAGGTGAAAATGGAGGAAAGGGAGGAGGTGCGAATGGAGGAAAGGGAGGAGGTGAAAAATGGAGGAAAGGGAGGAGGTGAAAATGGAGGAAAGGGAGGAGGTGCGAATGGAGGAAAGGGAGGAGGTGAAAATGGAGGAAAGGGAGGAGGTGCGAATGGAGGAAAGGGAGGAGGTGCGAATGGAGGAAAGGGAGGAGGTGCGAAAGGAGGAAAGGGAGGAGGTGCGAATGGAGGAAAGGGAGGAGGTGCGAATGGAGGAAAGGGAGGAGGTGCGAATGGAGGAAAGGGAGGAGGTGAAAATGGAGGAAAGGGAGGAGGTGCGAATGGAGGAAAGGGAGGAGGTGCGAATGGAGGAAAGGGAGGAGGTGCGAATGGAGGAAAGGGAGGAGGTGCGAATGGAGGAAAGGGAGGAGGTGCGAATGGAGGAAAGGGAGGAGGTGAAAATGGAGGAAAGGGAGGAGGTGAAAATGGAGGAAAGGGAGGAGGTGCGAATGGAGGAAAGAGAGGAGGTGCGAATGGAGGAAAGGGAGGAGGTGAAAATGGAGGAAAGGGAGGAGGTGAAAATGGAGGAAAGGGAGGAGGTGCGAATGGAGGAAAGGAGGAGGAGGTGAAATGGAGGAAAGGGAGGAGGTGAAAATGGAGGAAAGGGAGGAGGTGCGAATGGAGGAAAGGGAGGAGGTGCGAATGGAGGAAAAGGGAGGAGGTGCGAATGGAGGAAAGGGAGGAGGTGCGAATGGAGGAAAGGGAGGAGGTGCGAATGGAGGAAAGGGAGGAGGTGCGAATGGAGGAAAGGGAGGAGGTGCGAATGGAGGAAAGGGAGGAGGTGCGAATGGAGGAAAGGGAGGAGGTGCGAATGGAGGAAAGGGAGGAGGTGCGAAATGGAGGAAAGGGAGGAGGTGAAAATGGAGGAAAGGAGGAGGTGCGAATGGAGGAAAGGGAGGAGGTGCGAATGGAGGAAAGGGAGGAGGTGAAAATGGAGGAAAGGGAGGAGGTGAAAATGGAGGAAAGGGAGGAGGTGAGAATGGAGGAAAGGGAGGAGGTGCGAATGGAGGAAAGGGAGGGAGGTGAAAATGGAGGAAAGGGAGGAGGTGCGAATGGAGGAAAGAGAGGAGGTGCGAATGGAGGAAAGGGAGGAGGTGCGAATGGAGGAAAGGGAGGAGGTGAAAATGGAGGAAAGGGAGGAGGTGCGAATGGAGGAAAGGGAGGAGGTGCGAATGGAGGAAAGGGAGGAGGTGCGAATGGAGGAAAGGGAGGAGGTGCGAATGGAGGAAAGGGAGGAGGTGCGAATGGAGGAAAGGGAGGAGGTGCGAATGGAGGAAAGGGAGGAGGTGCGAAACGAGGAAAGGGAGGAGGTGCGAATGGAGGAAAGGGAGGAGGTGCGAATGGAGGAAAGGGAGGAGGTGCGAATGGAGGAAAGGGAGGAGGTGCGAATGGAGGAAAGGGAGGAGGTGAAAATGGAGGAAAGGGAGGAGGTGAAAATGGAGGAAAGGGAGGAGGTGCGAATGGAGGAAAGGGAGGAGGTGCGAATGGAGGAAAGGGAGGAGGTGCGAATGGAGGAAAGGGAGGAGGTGAAATGGAGGAAAGGGAGGAGGTGCGAATGGAGGAAAGGGAGGAGGTGAGAATGGAGGAAAGGGAGGAGGTGCGAATGGAGGAAAGGGAGGAGGTGCGAAAAGAGGAAAGGGAGGAGGTGAAAATGGAGGAAAGGGAGGAGGTGCAAATGGAGGAAAGGGAGGAGGTGCGAATGGAGGAAAGGGAGGAGGTGCGAATGGAGGAAAGGGAGGAGGTGCGAATGGAGGAAAGGGAGGAGGTGCGAAAATGGAGGAAAGGGAGGAGGTGAAAATGGAGGAAAGGGAGGAGGTGAAAATGGAGGAAAGGGAGGAGGTGAGAATGGAGGAAAGGGAGGAGGTGAGAATGGAGGAAAGGGAGGAGGTGAAAATGGAGGAAAGGGAGGAGGTGCGAATGGAGGAAAGGGAGGAGGTGAAATGGAGGAAAGGGAGGAGGTGAAAATGGAGGAAAGGGAGGAGGTGAAAATGGAGGAAAGGGAGGAGGTGCGAATGGAGGAAAGGGAGGAGGTGCGAATGGAGGAAAGGGAGGAGGTGCGAATGGAGGAAAGGGAGGAGGTGCGAATGGAGGAAAGGGAGGAGGTGCGAATGGAGGAAAGGGAGGAGGTGAAAATGGAGGAAAGGGAGGAGGTGCGAATGGAGGAAAGGGAGGAGGTGCGAATGGAGGAAAGGGAGGAGGTGAAAATGGAGGAAAGGGAGGAGGTGAAAATGGAGGAAAGGGAGGAGGTGAAAATGGAGGAAAGGGAGGAGGTGCGAATGGAGGAAAGGGAGGAGGTGCGAATGGAGGAAAGGGAGGAGGTGCGAAATGGAGGAAAGGGAGGAGGTGCGAATGGAGGAAAGGGAGGAGGTGCGAATGGAGGAAAGGGAGGAGGTGCGAATGGAGGAAAGGGAGGAGGTGAAAATGGAGGAAAGAGAGGAGGTGAAAATGGAGGAAAGGGAGGAGGTGCGAATGGAGGAAAGGGAGGAGGTGCGAATGGAGGAAAAGAGAGGAGGTGCGAATGGAGGAAAGGGAGGAGGTGCGAATGGAGGAAAGGGAGGAGGTGAAATGGAGGAAAGGGAGGAGGTGAAAATGGAGGAAAGGGAGGAGGTGAGAATGGAGGAAAGGGAGGAGGTGAAATGGAGGAAAGGGAGGAGGTGAAAATGGAGGAAAGGGAGGAGGTGAAAATGGAGGAAAGGGAGGAGGTGAAATTGGAGGAAAGGGAGGAGGTGAAAATGGAGGAAAGGGAGGAGGTGAAAATGGAGGAAAGGGAGGAGGTGCGAATGGAGGAAAGGGAGGAGGTGCGAATGGAGGAAAGTGAGGAGGTGCGAATGGAGGAAAGGGAGGAGGTGCGAATGGAGGAAAGGGAGGAGGTGCGAATGGAGGAAAGGGAGGAGGTGCGAATGGAGGAAAGGAGGAGGTGCGAATGGAGGAAAGGGAGGAGGTGCGAATGGAGGAAAGGGAGGAGGTGCGAATGGAGGAAAGGGAGGAGGTTCTGCCTTATAGTGTCCTTTCCTTCTAATCTTGCATGTAGTGCAGTGTGTGGTTTTCGGTCAACTTGCATTCGCTCTATAATAATTATTATGTCGAAACCATCGAAGTCTTCTTTGAACGACTTTGTCTAGCAGAGTTGTTTCGATCCATATGCTGTCTAATGCCAGCGTTTCTTATTTTCTGAAGTCTTGAAATCCCTGCGATCTTCCGCAGTAAACTAATTTCTGCTTTAATAATTCTTTTCTTGTCTTGCTTTCGCATTGGCCAACATTCCGACCCGTAGCCTAGAGGCAAATCGGTTGTATCTTCGTCTCGCATAATGAGCTTAATTATCTTTGTCTGTTTTTTTTGTCTTGGTAGGCCCTAAATAGTAATAGGATTGCAAGGGGTGTTCAGGCACGAATGAGGAAGCTTTTCGCCTCGCAAGATATAATTAAAATTATGAAATTATTTAATTTCCCAAAGAACTGATTTAAATTGTTATTACTTTTAACCAAAAAGATGGTATCCAAAATGCACCATTATGCACACCCAAATAAAAAGTTCCTTAATTAGGCCTACAGCCTCTTCCCGGACCCCTCCCGTCAGAGAGGTTGGAATCTGCGTAATTTTTGGGAAGCTCTGGTTACGAGCGTCTTTCGATAGACCCACGGAGCGAGTTTTTATAATCTGCCCGTGGCGCATTGGATAACATCTGGATAACATTGGATAACATCTGGCAAAGTGACCGAGAGGTATCGAGTTCGAGCCCCTGTTGGGCGGATATGCTTTGTGTTTGCAGGCTGTCTGTTCTGTTAGTAGTTAAGATTTGTGTCTTGTGAATTGCATAATTGTACACTGTAACCGGTTGCGGTGTGTCAACCGGATTGTTGAATAAACGCAAATATATTAATTCGCTGCCACTGGTGTAAGATACGGTAAAAACTAGTCTGCAGACCTTAGAAGAAATCCCACGATTGGTATGCAAAATCCCCAGATTTCAAGTAGGACCCCAAATTCCCAAGATCTTGGGAAATATCCCAAGGATTAGTCGCACTGATCATACCCGTTCACTCCCTCGATCTATATAAAAATTATAGGAATAGATCGACGCCAATAGATTACGTTCTGTTGTTGTTAAGCGTTCACGTGATCCACGTGATTTTACAATGTAGGCTAAAGGTGCAACTTAGCAGTAATTAATACAATACAATACAACTTGTATTTATAACGCGCCTTAATAAACAGAGTCTTACTCAAAAGGCGCGTTGCAATGTGGTTACTAATCGTGGTACTTAGAGAAGAGATAGGCCTAAGTTTTTTTGGGGGGGGGCCGTGGCGCATTGGATAACATCTGGCACAGAGACCGAGAGGTACCGAGTTCGAGCCCCCGTTGGGCGGATATGCTTTGTAGGCTGCTATTAGCGCCGTTGTATTGTAAGCTGTCTGTTCTGTTAGTAGTTAAGATTTCAATTGCATAACATGTAAATGTACAGCGCAGTGCGTTTGTCAGGCGCTTATTAAAGAAAAGATATTATTATTATTATTATTTATTAAGTTTAGATTTTAAAATATTAATCGAGGATGATCTTCGGATTGGTTCTGGTAGGCCTAGTAGTTCCATTCAGCAACTTCAAACATTCTGTTTCCAAATTAAACACTGAACGTTTCGAATTCCTCTGAGTAGGCCTAACTGTATTATTATACAGTTACTCAGCGAAATGCCACACGTTCAGTATTCAAAATTGTAGGTTAAAGCAAACAATTTCCATGTTGCAGCTTGTTGCTCTATAACTTTTGCAAGAAATAGGATAAGCTGGAAGTTGTTTTCGGAAGATTGCGTAGTAGGCTATAGTTGGAACAACATCTAAAAACAAAAAAGACGTTAACGGAGGCTAGGCGAGTTTGCGAGAATTTCGATGTAGGTCTAAGTTTATCGTTCATAGTCGAGATTCAATAATATGTAAACAGAGTGACCATGCATGCATAGCTTAAAGTAGAGCCGCATCAGGGTTAGTGCGGGCCCGGGTGCGATGATTACTTTGATTACCTTCCACAGCTCCCCCTCTGACAACCATCGGTCCCCCACGCACATATTTATGACATATGCTAACTATAGTGAGTAGGCCTATTAATTAACTGCCTAAAGATAGGCCTACTTTTTTCGTTTCTGAAGAAACTGTCAGACTAGTACCTATAATAGCCTAGTAACCTACATTGTATCAGGTAAATAAAATATATAAGTAATTAATTTAATTATTACTTCATAAAATATATAAGTAATTAATTTAATTATTACTTCATATTTATTTATGCCGCAGCATTTTCGCTGCGGGTCCGGGTGCTGTAGCACCCAAGCTTAGCACCCCTTAATTCCGCCCCGGCTTGCAGAAAAAATACCTTTTTGAATCCGCAATATAGGACTACTCCATTTCACGGAAGGCTCGAACGCGGTCCAGAATTATACAATGGCGTCATCGACGACCGAGATGAATCTTTTTTCGGCCTAATTGTACAAGTACTGTAGGCAGGGCCTAGGACAGGGGGGCCACCGGGGCCATTTGGCCCCAGGCCTCACTTGATAAAGGGCCTCGGAATTTCGGAATTATGGAGTTATTTATTGAAATGGGGAATTACGGAATTAAGGAGTTATTCATTGAAATGTAGCCCTATACAAATTCTAGTTATTTCGTGACGAAATAATTGACGTTAACTAATTGCAAACTGTAAACAAATTTTTCGTAAAATCTGTTATTAGTTGTAAAATTGAAAAGTTGTCAACACTCAACAGTCTAAACTCTATCGTAACTCGTTACTCGTAAGTCGTAAGTCAAACACTCAAACCTAAATAATGTTTTAATATGAATATATTGTTCTTATCATCCGATTCGCTGTGGATAGTGTAGCCTACACAGTACACTATAATATATTTTTACTCTCTTAGTCTCTTAGAGCGGTGGTGTAGCCAGGATTTGGAGTTTGGGGGCAGTGTAGAAAATGAATGGGGTGGTGGACGAATTCGAGCGAAACGAGGCCGACGAGTGCACGATTAGGGGGTTTGTTTTTAACTTATGAAATTGATATTTAATCTATATTCTTTCAACACTCTCTGAAAGTCTTTCAACAAGATTCTCAGCTATTGCAAACATCGTGAAGAATTTTGAATTTTTATGGCAATTCAATTCTATGAGTGGCGATCAGTTGAAAGAGGCAGCTGCAAGATATACTTTCAGCCGCTTAGAAGAACCTTAAGTTTCTGTCGAGTTTTTAAAAGATATTTGAAAAAGGCCTTGAAAATTAGTTGTGGCCCTGGGCCTCCAAATCCTGTCCTAAGCCCTGACTGTAGGCCTAATAATACAATAACGCAAATTCTACAATTATACAAGTAGGCCTATACAAGAACGTCACGAGATTATTCCATTCCTACGAGGCCTCTGAGTTGGCCTAGTTTCTTAGAAGGAGCGCTATATAAATGTTCGAGATGAATGAATGACTGCAGGCTTACACATCTCCGGTCGGTGGCCCGGGAAGTGTTTTAAACTTGTTTGAGTCAACCTCAGCCATGTTCAGACCTATAGTGCCTAAGGGGGATTATTATAGGCTATTCTATCCGATATAATCTAAAATAATTTTTTTCCATTTTTGTCCAACCACCGGAAATGTTTATAATTGATTAAATAAAACGCGTCTATAGCAATAACTACTTTAGCAAGTAGGCCTAGGCCTATAAAATACAAACTGTTAGCCAAAAAGTTATGCGATCATGTTCCAGCCTCCGCGTCACAGAGTCAAAACTTGTGGGGCGCGGTGGTGTAGTGGTATGTTCGGTGCCTTGCAGTCGAAGGGTTGCGGGTTCGAATCCACCTCAAGCCGCCACGTAGGGACCCTGGCAAGTCCTTCACTCGCAATTGCTCATGCGCTTCGGCGTGAAACTCCGATTCAGTGTCCGCGCTGTAGTCGGGAGCGCCTCTGAGTAGAAATCTTGAAGGGGCGCCATAACAAGTGCCCAATCAATCAACAAATCAATCAATTAAGCTTATTTGAGAAATCGGCGCCTTTGGCCATGGCTCCTGGCCCTCTGCCCTCTGGCTACCGCTTGAGGTCGCATTGATTTGCTTTTAACTATATAGACTATGCCTATCATCTGCTGAGCCTGAGCAATCATTTTCTCAATTACTTTCAATGAATACTTTACGGTTTGAAATTGGCCGATAGTTGATAATATTTTCCTGATCGATATATCCGAAGCCTCTTCAACGGAAGTAGAAAAGTCGAACGCTTTTCACTTTCTAAAAGCCCAACAGCCAACGACGGGAGGCAGAAGGAAAAGAAGCAGTTCAGCGACGAATTCATGCAAAACTTCCAAATGGGTGTCGGCAAGAGGGATGCCGGAAGTGCGCACGTTGTTTGTCGGAAATTGAAAGATAACAGCTAGTGCATTCATTGTTCGTCTGGTCACTGCTGTCACCACTTCAAACCGATCTTAGGCCTATGTCAGCGGCACTATGTCGTCGAGGATGTGGGTGAAGAGGAGGCCTCGGCCTTATTCACAGGATCCTGCAGGTGATCTTCAACAGTTGCTGTAAAAGATGGACTTTCATTAGAATTATGATGTAGGCCCCTTACACATCTTTACTGCGGGTGGCTCGGTCGCATTATAAACGTGGAGTACAATACAACACACAACACAATATACTGGGGCGCGGTGGTTTGGGGGTATATTCGGTGCCTTTGCAGCTGGAGGGTTGCGGGTTCGAATCCACCTCAAAGCCGCCGCGTAGGGACCCTGGGCAAGTTCTTCACTCGCAATTGCTCATGCGCTTCGGCGTGAAACTCCGACTACAGCAGTAGTCGGGAGCGCCTCTGAATGGGAAATCTGGTTGGGGCGCTATAACAAGTGTTCAAATACAATACAATACAATACAAACACGTGTCTTAAATGTTAAAAAAATAGATGACTCACTCGTTGAGTTGGCTCATGCTACTCGGTCACGGGTGGGCCCGTGGCGCATTGGATAACATCTGGCAAAGTGACCGAGAGATACCGAGTTCGAGCCCCCGTTGGGCGGATATGCTTTGTGTTTGCAGGCTGTCTGTTCTGTTAGTAGTTAAGATTTGTGTCTTCTGAATTGCATAATTGTACACTGTAACCTGTAACCGGTTGCGGTGTGTCAACCGGATTGTTGAATAAACGAAAATATATATTATTATTGTAACTTGGTCGTTTGTTCTATGTAGTTTAATGTTTCTCATCGATTATAGACAGGCCCAGACCCTATATGTAAATCGTCATACATGTGTAGGCTATAGTCTAGGAGCTTTCATATCAGCGGTGGTGCGGAGAGTTTTGGTTTTAGCCTATGTTTGATATCAACATTGTAAGCGTACACCGGCCAGTTGTCAGGTTAATAGTATCAAGCCTATTGTTGGATGGAGAACGCATTGCATAGGCCTATCCGACCACCTCTTTTCAATGAAAATCGATCACAGCTTTCCCCATTATTATCATCAGTTGCATAGCAAATGAAGCATTGAATTTAGCAGGTCAACGGTTCCTATTGCTCAGTTCAGCTCAGCGATAGTAGTTCATTCCACTCGTCCGAAATCTACTCTATGCACAAGCTGTTCAATTACATCGCCCAAAAATAGCTCGATATATCGAATAGTCTTTTGTTGCACTTTGGTAACGGATGTTGCGGAATGGCTGATCAAATTGTACGGTAGGCCATTGACATGAAACGTTCTTCGGTTGCTAACGTGCGCCTATTACGCCTAGGTATACGTCCTATACCACGTGACGTACGTGCACGTGGTATATAGGGCCGTCCATTAATGACGTCACGCAAATTTGACCGATTTTTAACCCCACCCCCTCTCCCCTCGTCACACTTCGTCCAAAAAGTAACACCCCTGAAAAAATGACGTCACAAAGCTCTGACCCTCCCCTAAAATGTTTCCATTTGATAATAAAACATGTTTCAAATCACATTTATTGTCATTGTAATATGTATTTAATGTGGCACTGCACTCTGATGTATTAAAGTAGAAAGTCAGGTATTAAAAGGAGTCATTGGAAAGCTGACAATCATTAACATTTAGATTAACTTGAATATTCATCGCCTAGCCAATTACTATAGATGTTCAAAATATTTTGTAGTAGAACAATTAAACAAAATGGATTGAGTAGAATTACCACAATAACATATTCTTTCCACAGAATGAAAAGCTCTGGTGGAATCATTAGAATTAGAATGTTTAATATAAACAATTATCCAAACAATTTACAGAATTTATATGCTTCTCCATTCTCCAATGACGAAGCAAAATGCTCCTTCGTGGAACAAACAGGGAGAGCATGAAAGGGCGCTATACCAAGTGCTCATACATACATACAATGCATACATACATACATACATACATACATACATACATACATACATACATACATACATACATACATACATACATAAATACATACATACATACATACATACATTAGGAGATGGCAGCAAATTAACGAAACTATCAGACAAAGGACGAGGCAAGAAACTATGGAAAACATTATCAGAAAGAGAAGATTGAAGTGGATGGGCATGTGTGGCGTATGGATGAGGATAGAAGAGCCAAGCAAGTGATGTCCTGGAATTCTGGAGGGAGAAGGAAGAGAGGAATACCACGGAAGAACTGGCCGGGAACCGTCAGCGACGACTTGAAATGCCTGGAAATGTCGTGGGAGGAGGCGGAACAGCTGGCGATGAGCAGAGACGAGTGGAGGAGATGCGATGCCCGATGTGCAGACCTACTGCACGGGAAGGACTAAGTACTAAGTAAGTAAATAATAATAATAATAATAATAATAATAATAATAATAATAATAATAATAATAATAATAATAATAATAATAATAATAATAATAATAATAATAATAATAATAATAATAATAATAATAATAATTATAATAATCTTTTCTTTTATTGAAGCGCCTGACAAACGCACTGCGCTGTACATTTACATGTTATGCCATTGAAACAATCTTAACTACTAACAGAACAGACAGCCTGCAATACAACGGCGCTAATTATTATTATAGCAGCCTACAAAGCATATCCGCCCTACGGGACTCGAACTCGGTACCTCTCGCTCTCTACGCCAGATGTTATCCAATGCGCTATCGGGCATATATAATCTTATCATATATAACTTATATGAATTATATAATTATGTATAGTTGTATACAGACAGACATACAAACTGAACAGAGACTGACGGACTATTTGACTGATTGACTGAATTACTGAATAAATGATTGATTCTCTGAGTGACTGACGCGTATCAACAGAGATGTAGGTCTAAGTTGGCCCATAATTATGAGTTGGTGATCAATGAGTTGACAGCCATCAATGTCTGGACTCGGTGTTGTGTGACTTTGTTCTAGTTGCCAGCAAAACAGCACTCATGCACATGCGATCAGCAATAGCCTACACGTAGGCCTATGGCTGGCCATAGGCTCACCTGCATGGTTTAATCGAGTGGGGGAAAACAATTACGGAGTTCACCCAGGATAGAACTAAAGTATAATAATATGCCAAATGACTAGTCCTTTAGGTATTAAATAAGACATGTTATTATATAGACGCCATCTGTTAAGATGTCCAACAAAATTGACGTTTCATATTTGTTCACGTCTTAAGCACTTTAAAATTAGGCTAATTAGTAGTTGGTTAGTAGGCTAGTAGATTGTTTATACAAACACTTATATTGTGCCTATTTCGAACCTTTCAAAAGTGCTGTCTGCACTGGATTAATTGATGCTGAAGTTATCAAGAACAAAACGATGACCAGCATGAAGTCCATTTATTTCTTAGTTATAGCTTTTATTGATGAGTGGCGCTTTATAAATGTTCAATCACGATCACGCATGGGCGTATTTAGGGGGGAGTTTTAGGATTCAAACCCTTCCCCAAATAAATTGCCGATTTTTTTTATATGCAATTAAATGCAAAATAAAAAAACTGAACATTTTCGACCATCTCCAATGAAAACCCCCCAAAACTTAAAACCCTTTCGAAATTTTTATGGCTACGCCCACGCGTTCACGATTACAAGACCGCTGCAGCTGTTCCGCCGCTGCTTTTTCACAGGGGAACCCCGCTTAATTCGGAGAAAACCCCCTTCGAGATGTCCGTTCCAATATCCAACACCAGTCAGCCCGCTGGGTTGCAGAACAACTGAGCCAATGTTCCAGAACCACTTCGCACACTGCTCAACAATATTTAACCACGATATTAATTCTATGTTGATGATATTCAAATCAAATTTCTATATGACAGTTGGTCTTGCAACTCATCTGTGGAACTGTTGTCGGCTGTTGTAGAAGTGGGGAAAAGTACGTTGACCGTCTAATGTCTGCCAACGACTACGTTAATGCCATTAAATTTCCCGATTAGAGACATACTTGAAGATACATGTATTCATTTGCAGCAACATTTATATTCGTTGGTTTATTATTTCTATCCGAGTAACTGCTAGTAGGCCTAGATTAGGCGCGCATCTCGTACAATAGAAATATTGTTAAATAATGAAATCAAATTCAAACAACGAACAAAAATCAGGCAGATGTGCAGTCAATTTTGATTATAGAGACATACTTGAAGTTTGGCTTTGTGGATAACATTGACATTGTAGGTTCACACGGCGACTTGGAAAGTTAAAGTCTAACAGTTACAGTAATTGAAAACGCATTCGTCGTAACGCACCCAGTGACCGCAATCGGTCTCAGTTTTCTGCATAATTTTTCCATTGTTATCGTTGATAATACATCTAGTGCGGCAGATAGCCTCTAGTCTAGGAGCTTACTCTTCCTGTTGATTGTTCAGTAGCCAACAGTTCAGTAGCCACTCATTCGAAATCTGTTCTATGCAGAAGGTGTTCATTACCTCGCACTAATATCGCCAGAAATATTGACCATTTTATTGTTGTGCATTGAGAGCGGATGTTGAAGGCATGGCAGGTCAAATTGTATGGTATGAAACAATGCATCGGTTGCTAACGTTGTGTGACGTACATGTCCTAAACCACGTGACGTAGGCTACACGTGGTACAGACGCCCGTTCGGTTGGAACTCTGAGATGAAGCATTGCCAAGAGGTAGACTGGACAGTAACAGTCTTTGACTTCGCTTCATCGTCATTCTCGTGGCAAATACAACAGCTCAGTTGCCGCCAATAAACAGGTACGACTGTTTGTCGCTTTGTGCACAGTAAAGGATGTTTCAGCCGTGAAATTTTATTCATGTGTTTTGCAACGAAATAAATATTTAACAGATTTCAACATTGATTTTAATCAACTATAACTGCAGCTTTTGGCACTCTGATTTTCATCAGCACGAGCATTTCCATACTAGCCTTTCATTTATTTGAAACTCACGTATGGATGCTGTAAAGGTAGGCCAATAGAGAATCTCAACAGAATATTCGCGAGCATCAATTGTTCTTTTGCAACAGTGTCCTTATGAATACAATTACGAGGTAAGGTAGGCTTATTAGACCATGCCAGTTTAGAAGGCTGCTGCACGGTGATGTGCTAAAATAAATAATCATTATCGGTGGTTCGGTGAAATGGAACCGATTGCCTCAGTCCCTCCGGGCCGACCTTTTGCTATTTGAGTTTTAAATACTCGACCAGTTCCGCAGGCGCCTAAAAACCTCACTCTTTCCTAGTGAAGACACTTGCCCGGGTCGGGAGCGCCTCTTATCTTGAGTGGCGCTATATATATCAACTACTCGATTACGATTACGATTATGTATTGTATCGCTAACTCAGCCCTGAGTTAGCGATACAATCGTACCACCAACAAAAATTATAAATGCGCATAGTTGTATACAGAGCTCTGCTGGGTATTAGATAAAGGAATAAATACAATAGTTCTAAATAAACATAAAATTAAAAGCAATGTAAAGTATCGTTCTCCTAATCACTGCACAACCTAATTAGCATTACTCATTAGAGGCAAATTAGGAAGATCTTAAACGACGGTAATAGCTACCGTCACAATTACACCTGACTCATTGCGCTTTTAGATCCAGATTCACTCGTCAAAGTTGTACCGCCATTATATGTCACCTGCTATAAACTCTGGATTGTCTTTAATGGTATCAGACGGTCCCAACGCGGGACATTTCCCCTCCCCCGGACATTCCCCCGGACATTTCTCACGAACAGTAAGTAGGTAACTCTACCATTGTCCATGATAACTGTTATTAATCCAACTTCCATTGAAGCAAAGACCGTCTTTTATCAATCCAACTTCTATTTAAGCAAAGAATTTCTTTCATTAATCCAATTTCTATTTAAACAAAGAACTTCTTTAATAAATCCGGCTTTATTTAAGCATAGAGTTTTTTTCATCAATCCAGCTTCCATTTAATAATAGAATTTGTTTCATCAATCCAACAACTATTCAAGTACAGAATAATTTTCAGCAGTCCAACTTGGGGTAAACGTCCGGATGGAAATGTCCGGGGGGAAGGGGATATGTCCTACACCCGTCTTTAATCTGTTGCTTGATAGTAAAGTTTAAATGTGTTGGTTGACAGAGAGTATGGCAAAGGTGAGCAAGAGAGCAGTAATCCTACTGTCTCTTGCGGCTGCTGTCTGTGAGCTTGGCAACTGCACTGAATATACGGCAGTGTACGATGCTGATGGGAGGCGTCAGTGTGCAGTTGGTCAGCCACATGAGGTCCGTCTTTCGACCAACACGGCGATCCTTGAATGCTTAAGATTATGCGATGACAATCCAGAATGTGTCGTCTTCAATCTCTACGACAACACAACCTGTGAAACATTCACTTGTCCATCCGAATTGTCCCTTGGTTACCAGATTGTAGAATTCTGCAAATGTTTCCGGGTGCGTTTCATATGAATTATATTCGTTTATTGACAGTTTTTAAAGTTACATTCAGACGCAAATTGAAAAGTGCACTAAGAAGAAATTGATACACAGATAGACTTGGTTGAAATATCTGATTCGTACTGATTCGCCGAATATAACTGATGTTCACCTGAATAACTTCTGTTTATTAATAGACTCAATAATTAGTTTGATTATAAATTTAAAAAAAATTATATTCACTTAATTATCTATTCATTTATTTATCTATGCTCTTAATTAGGCCCATCTATTCACTTAATTATCTAATCACTTAATTATCAGTTCACCTAATTATCTATTCACTTAATTATTTACCTGTTTACATTTTGAGTTCCAAGTTTGTATGAGTTGTATTACAATGTAATAGATCTGAAGTTACAGTTAATGATGCAGCTGTAATAAACTGTATTAATTATGTGATCATGTAATTTTAGAGTAACGATTGCATGTTGAGATGCAGCGAACAAGAATGCGGTAAGCTATTCGAAACAATCAATCAAATTCTTTTAGTTGTATTAACTAATTAAGCTGACACAGACGCTACTTAAACTTGCAACACTATTCATGGCATTCGACAGACAGTCACAGAGCAGAGATCGAGTATGTCAATAGGCGGGCTAGATATAAAGAGGTACATAGTTACGGTGATTTTAGATCTATCTTACCTATTAAATCCGCTAGATAAATATCATCTGGAACAAAAGGACCCTCGGAGGTGCCACCGTGCCAACAAACCTGTATAGTCCAATGTTTGAATGCGTTGCTGGAGTATGGAAATGTTAATTTACGTTACCTCTCGAAGACTCTTAATCGTAAGCTCCGCATTTTTAAAGGCATACTCAAAAGCTACAGTAATCGCAAAGCACCAGTTTATGCACGGGAGCTGCGTCAAGTCAAAGAGGTTGTCCAGAGATGGTCATGGGAAGTTCCGAGTCTGGTTGCCAGAGAGACCAGAGAAGGGAAGAGAAGCTGCTAAGGAGGATTTCGTTGACGACGAGAACGCTTGGAGTGCTAAGGATTCGATGGATTTGGGTAGGAGTTGCCATCCTGTTAGAAACTGACTGTCAGTTTGCAAGTCAGCAGTCTGGAAGTCTACTGTAACATTGACTTCCAAGTGGAGAAGCGTAAACTAGGCCTACTTAGTTTCTTGCGAATTTAAACTATTTTAGTTTGATCGCTAACGAAAATTACAGGATACTTGTTAATTTTGCGTTCATTTATGCACTTTGTTAGAAGGAGAAACAACTTCTGAAAAAGATACGACGTCTCTCATAGCTTCATCTACTGCTAGCAACATATGGAGCGTTGGTGAATACGAAGACACTACAGGTAATCTTTTATATAGGCTAGCATTACATCTTTCGTTGGTTAATAGAACATAAATACCGATCGTGACAACTACTGAGTGTTCATGACTGAACGTATATTTATGCTTTTTTTATCTTAGACACGGGATTTTCGATATGCGCCATTTTGTAGACATAGCGATTTTATTTCAGTCAAGAATAATACTATTTCTGACAAGAAGCCAAAGGCACATGAAATCAGTTGTTTAATTAACCAACTTCTGTATTCAAAATATTTAATATAGAGAATTTATAGATCTCTCTCTAAAGCGCTGATGTGGCTGATGGGGCGGTGATAATGATGAATGATTGTGATGGTGAAGATACTCAGGATGACATTTTGTTGCGCAACTCATTGCTTGACTATTTTGTGCTTTGGTTCATAAACCATGAATTGGCTAATATTCTCTTACTCATTCCTGTCTCGTGAGAGCAGCTAACACCTCTTCAATTCAAAAGGTCCATGTTATATACTTCTAAACCTTTTAGTCTCGGTGTCTTATTGAAACTTTATTTTAGGTGATGAAACCCTCCATATTTGATCGCGAATACAAACTACAGATTATGAGATGATTTGAAATCTCTTTTAGAAGGTGAAACAACTTATGCAGAAGACTCGACGTCTTTCTTCGCTTCATCTACTGCTAACAACATACTGAGTGTTGGTCAATACGAAGGCACTACAGGTAATCTTTTATACAACATCATATGTTTCGTTGGCCAAAATGAGCCAAAAAATTAGGGGTCTACTCACCGTAATGGCTACAGAGAGTTGCTATATTTATGCTTCCTCGTTTGTCAGATCTAGTCTTCGTGTTAGGTATTGATCCGTCTTCGCCGCCACCAACAGAGTCGGCGTTGAGAGACTGTGCGGACGTAAGAGCAGCTGGACACACAGACAGCGGCGTCTATGTCATCAAAGTGGGCGACAACGATAACGAGACAAGCGTCTTCTGCGACATGAGTTTCTCGGAAAATTGGCTGGTAATTCATTTATTTAAAAAAATAAAGCAAAATATAAATTGCTACTCAATCAAAGCGGTTCATGTAGTATGTCTCTAATGCAAAGGGCAGACCCAGAAGGCACCGAAGTCCTCCTTCTTAGGGTCACCTATTTGACAACAAATTGGTTTGAAATGACAAGTGACTACCGTCTTATAATACATCACAACACAACAGGCTAAAACAACCAGAACCAGAAAACTTAACGAACAAGACCTAAAATTCATTCAAGTGTTTATTTAATTAAATCTCTGTGACCAGAACTGCTAACTTTGTGCATCCTATGCAACTGATGTGTTTTCAAGGCATCTACATCCAGTTAGAACCACATTGACTTCGGCTAGCTTGAGAGGTAGCCATGGGTATGAGTTATTAGCGACTTCATTTAGTAGCTTCGGCATATGAGAGCCGGTAGCCACTTATCTCCCTCGCCGTCTCATCTTTCCACTGACAGTGCACTTACAATGTACACATTACAGTTGAGTAGACTAGGAGGCTCAGTTGGAGCAAAAATCTAGAAAAAATTCTATCCTGGCGGAGATTTGAATCCTCGAATTCTCGGTAGACGGTCCCGTACGATAACCATTCATCTATTGCCCAACCCCTACAACACTACATCCTACCCATGATAGGTAGAAATGCTGCTGTTTGTGCTGACACCGTGTCTGGAAGGGCGTCTGACGGCAAAGATGAGATAGAAATACTAATTAAGACAATGTACATTAGTAATTGTTAAGCTTACCAATGCGAGTGCATTGTTTATCAGGTGATCCAGAGACGCGCAGACGGAAGCATTGATTTCAACAGAAATTGGACAGAATATGCGAATGGCTTCGGTGATCTAACCGGAGAATTTTGGCTAGGTTTGTATATACATGTACATGAACATGAATGTGTATTTATATAACATGTATAATTATATACATAATATATTTAATTATACATATATATATATAATGTATGTGTGTATATATATATATATTCATATATAGTACAAATGGTTGCACCCATCGTGTCACCCAGTCATCAACTTGAGAGCCACAGTGTGACAGAGGAGACGCTGAAGGAGAAACTTCTTAGCTGTAGATGTCGTTAAAAATAGGAAGTTTCTACATGTAGCTGATCGTGAAGGCATACTACTCGGTTCAACAAACACATTTGGAGCTTTTATCAATCTAATCTGAGAACTTCTATAGCCCCTTCCTTGTAATGTTCACGGCAATCATACCAGGGTCGCTGCTCTATTGTGCTAATCGCACATCACTGTAAAAACAATTCCATATGGTTTTCAATATTGCGACAGCATGACAGAGATACAGACGACAATAATTAATAATCAAATCTCTAATAAATTCTTAAGATCCATGAGATTCTTTCTAAACCTTCACTCTCAATTGCGAATTTAAACTTGTTTTTAGGCAACGAAATCCTGTATAATTTGCTAGCCAACAGAAACTACAGGTTGCTCGTTGTAATGGAAGATTGGATGGGAACAACAGTCTATGCAGAATACTCGAATTTTTCCATCGCTTCATCCAGCGATAACTATACGTTGAGTGTTGATGGATACACTGGCAGTGCAGGTAATCTTTCATTTTGCACATACATCACATAAGCTTACTTTCTTGGTCAAAATTAATTGAAAGTAGCTTCCAGTGTCGAATCCACCGCCCCAAGACCACCAATTATATAATAGTAATAATAATAATAATAATAATAATAATATTAATAATAATAATAATAATAATATTAATTAATAATAACAATATTAATATTATTATTATTATTATTATTATTATTATTATTATTATTATTATTATTATTATTATTATTATTATTATTATTATTATTATTATTATTATTATTATTATTATTATTATTATTATTATTACCATTGAAACGGAACCATGCATGCATAGATGAGTTGCAGTCCTCAAGTTTTAGTTTACCAGACTGATCAGTGTGTGACAGTGCAAAATAGAGCTGAGTGTCATCTGCGTACTGTTGTAATGGTACTCCAAAGTATTTAAGCTGAAAAAGATGGGTTCGGACTGACGTTACCCATTGACGAATGTTAACTTATAACTCGGCATGAGACCCGTACAATAGAGCCCACATGAGTCCCATCTAATGGCCCTGGAAATGGTGCTGAGTGGGTAAATAATAATAACTAACTTTGGTTGCTTGTATCCACCGCTCCAAGTCCACAACTAAATGCACGCATGTTACGCGGGTTTATGTCTTTACTTAATTAAGTTGCCATAGTTAGGTCGATGCATACAATTTAAAATGTAAATGTACTTGATTTTATATAGCGACCATAATATTGGCCTGGACCCTGCTCATTTTCAATGAATTGATCAGGTGAAATCCTTGACCACCTGTACCCGTTTGAATGGGCGCCACGCCATTTATGGTGTCTGTGTACGGACCGTGCTAAACCACCTTCGGGAAGCGAACCCCGATCGCCGCTCTCTCTTAAGGAGTATGGAGCGCAGCCTACGCTCGAACCAATGGAGTTCTTTGAATAAGTTAACTATTGCGCATGCCAATGATTAGCCTTCTGAATACTTGATAAAACTCGGAATTGTTCTAAACGCCATCTGTTTAAGATTTTATCAGAAGTTACGTTTCAGAACTGTTCATTAGCATAAGCACAATAGCAGTGTTTTCACTAGCTTCTACGGCGTCACTATATAGGCGGTGCCTCTATATTTCTTGTCTTGTCATTTGTCATAGACCCTAAGTAGGTCGAACGAAGTTTGTCATATTTACCCACTCAGCACCATTTCCAGGGCCATTAGATGGGACTCATGTGGGCTCTATTGTACGGGTCTCATGTCTTGTCGAAATGTGGGTCCATTTGGGCAGGCTGCCAGGTCATGGTCTTCGTCTGACTTTCTACTTAAACATCAGTTTCTGACATGTTCTTCTTGTTCAAGAGACAGTCTTTCGCAGCACAATGGCAGTCAGTTCAGCGCCTGGGACGCAGATAACGATAATGATGTAGCAAACTTGGCTGAAGATTTTCGCGGTGGTTGGTGGCACAGTTCCTACGACAACTACTGGTCACGTCTCAACGGCGTGTATCTAAATGGTGCATTAGCGATGTACGAATATGAAATCGTATGGTACACGTTCACTAACTCGGACACTTCTTCCCTATCTATCACGGAAATGAAAATAGCTACTTGAAAATCAGAAAAAATTACCTGAAATAATTTTCTGGGTGAGTGATAGTAGATGAATGAACTATGCAGTTTTGTAGCTGTCTCTATTTGATTCTAGCATCAACATTGTCAACAGTTAGAAAATTGTAGGGGAGACCGGGGCATAATGGGATACCGGGGCATAACGGGAAACTTCAATATAATCCTTCTTACTTATTTTTATTGAAAGATGACGTTTTCAGCCGGAAGTAGAAAGTTTTTCTAAGGTGACGGACAAAAGAAATCGCGATATCGACGTTACTGGCTAATTTTAGGATGAAAAGTTGATTTTTGCAATACCCGAAGTAAGGTACGTATATAATCCAAGGCTTGTCTGGACAGATTGGAGTTATATTAAATTTAGCTTATATCATGAATACGCAGTATAATTTTATACATAGTGCCTACATTCCCAAAAGAAATTTGGTGCAAGTATAGTAGATTGTGTCAAAATGGAGGACTTTCCATTTTGAGCATTTGGGGCATAATGGGATTTCTGAATTTGGGGCATAATGGGATACAGATATCCCACTTTGCCCCATGTTAAGATTCGGCAGGTGTTTATTTTTGTATAGGCCTAATTTGTAATAAATATGTGCTTACTATTAATATTTAGAAGAGTGACTCATCTACGCTTTTAGGCCAAGTGCTAGTTATCCACATTTCAGATGAGTCGGACATGGAAACGAAAGAAATAAAGAAGCACCCTCCTAGTCAACTTCGATGGGGTCATTAAAATGCTGTTCATGGTTTATTTTAAACAGATCGTTTTATTGAGTTCAAAGATACCGTTTGTCAAATTATAAAGTTTTTATTCTGGCCCATATTCCCTTTTTTAGATGTTACGTATCATTTGTCATAATGGGAAAAGTACACTGTGTCCACGATAAAGTAGATCACTAGACTTTGTTAAATATCTTGGTCAATTGTAGTACTATAGGTACTAAATTTGGTGCACATGAACTTCAGTCTATTCTATCTAAACCCTGCAAATTTTATTACAATTGATGCAACGGTTACGAGGATATACCCTTGTGAAATTGGGTGGTTCAGGAACCAAGTTACCAACACGTAAAACGCATCGACAGATGCGTGCGCGGCTGATCATCCTGACTCAGCACCAGTTCTCCGACAGCATTGATATTTGTTTGCGTCCGTGGTTTTGTTTGTGTCTCGTGGTTTCCTTGCAACTGATCCGGTTGTGGCAATCTTTTTAACAGCTTGCTGACACCAGCTAGGGACCAATTTTTCATTGGAAATTCTGTAATGAGTCTCCTACGCCATACCCCTTCGTCTCGCTCTCAAGTCAATAAGTTAACTCGCTTTATTAAAATCTTGTCCTCTGCACTGAAAACCATTTCTTTAAGAACCAACTACTGTTACGTAAAACAGGTCTCGTAGTGTAGGCACAGTAAGTGTTTTCACGAAAATGACGCTTATAAACAACAGCGCCTCTATATTTGCTAGCCAGAAAAATGACGTAATTCTATGTAGTTTTACGTGTTGGTAACTTGGTTCCTGAACCACCCAATTTCATAAGGGTATATCCTCGTAACCGTTGCATCAATTGTAATAAAATTTGCAGGGTATAGATAGAATAGACTGAAGTTCATGTGCACCAAATTTAATACCTATAATAGTACAATTGACCAAGATATTTAACAAAGTCTAGTGATCTACTTTATCGTGGACACAGTGTATATCCCGTTTTACGCCGTATGGTGGGGCATAACGGGATTTTGGGACACACTAGTAGGAGAGCATTATCTTCAGTCTGGGTGATGCTTAAGTGGATTAATCTAATCTATGCTGTACCTTACATCTGCTGGCGTGGTCTGAGTGCAAGAAAACCCTGAATTTGTATTAACTATATGGCGTAAATTTCAATATGCCTTAAGTATCCCATTATGCCCCGGTCTCCCCTACTCGTGCACCGATTTTGCCTGGACGTATCGACGCGCTCATTGAGTTTCCTACGATGCAAGCCGCACTTCATCTTTGCTGGCAATTTGCTAACAATTGGACTAGTTTTATTTGCAACGTAACGATGCACTTTTTTCTGTTTATTGCTAGATCTAGGCCTATTGTTCATAGAACAGATGGCCTAGCACTTCAATATCAATGTAGTAGGCCTACAATTAGTGGATTGCATATTGTAATGCATGTATTCAGTTAATGTGCACATGCTGTTAATGTTTTCGTGTTTTCTTTCACCAAATGCATTCTGTGTCAAATTATAGTCAAAGTTTACTCGTCGCACTATATGAATATGGTAACAGGACGACCGAAAGAACTGACTGATACTGTAAATGGTGTAATATGAAAGAGGTGGCATTCATGTGCACTACTTATAAATCGATTTTCTCATTTTTTTATTCAACGAGTTGTTTTCACAAATTTAATTCTCAAGTCAATCTTGTCTGTTATTTTCTGAATTAAGTTTCCAAATTATTACATCGTGCATTTTTTTACCGATGCAGGAAGATGATTCGGAGATGACAGCAAATTATATACATATACATATAGTTATGCATCATTAACAACTTGGAGGGGTGAGAGGGAGAGAAATTGAAAAACAATATATTTACTATATGCTATAGGAGACACCCTTATATTATACTCGATTACTATATATATATATAATTACTATATATATATATGCATGATTACTATATATATATATATATATATATATATATATATATAGCTCAGAGCAGAGCATCTGAACGCCAAATATACTTATCAATGGAAATGGTTCACAAGAGTCCTTGTGACACAGGCTTAGTCTGACACAACTAATCAACAAACAGATATTTTCCCACTCAGATTTATACTTGATTTCTAAACATCATACAGTCTATCTTACAGTGGCTGAAGAGATTTGTTCATATATAGACTGAAATGCTGATAAACAGAAAGGCATACAAACTGAAAGAGAAAGACTATTTGACCGACTGACTGACTGACTGAATGGCTGACTGACTGACTGAATTACTGAATAACTGATTGATTTACTGATTGATTGAGTGACGCAAATTTAAAAAAAAATTATTAAGCAAACGAATTTTGTAAACATGCTAATGATCTTAAAAAACATGAAGCCTTATTCGCTTTATAGTAAAAATAGGGGATCAGGGAAGCAATATTGAGTTACTTAAAGTTAATGGAAGTAGGACCGACATTCCAGAGATCATGGCTAATAAATTCAACAACTATTTCACCAATATTGTTCATTCTCTTGCTGGAGACATACCTAATTCCCAATCTACCAAAGTATATACAGCCCCCTCTCCCCAATTTCTTTGCTCTTAGATTTACTTCTTCTGAAGAAATATTGATTCTGAGCCACTCAATTCATCCAACCCGTATTAGGGGACTTGACGATATAGATCCATGCATTGCATCTGCATTTTGTAGATAAAGTACCGGTAGCTCCTCTGTTGGCTGAAATTATTAACTGTTCTTTTACTACTGGTATAGTGCCCCAGACAATAGGGTGACCACATGTCCCGGATTGCCCGGGACAGTCCCGGAATTGATAAAAATGTCCCGCGTCCCGGACACGTCCATTCCGGGACAATGAAACGTCCCGGAATGAAATTTCTCTATAATTAAACACGTTGAATTTTCAATTTTAATTTTAAATAATTAGAAAGTGATGTAAATGTTGTCTCTGTCTAGTCCACTGAACATTTCATTTTTCATCTTTCTAATAAGTAAATCGTAACTATGTGGAAAACAGTAATGAACATGGTTAGGACTATAACCAGTCACTTTATTAAGTCTTTACTACCTAGGCTTTTATATTTTTGGCCCGTTTTCTTTGTAATTGAAAAACTACACACATGCTTATAATTTTGGTCTCAAATCTTACAAATATCTTTCAGTTGAGACATTGATAAAAATATTTTTTATGAAAGTAGAATCTGGATTGATAAAATATTTTCTTGCAAAACTACATGTAGAAGTTTGATTGACGAAATAATGCTTGCGTAAATGGAAGTTGAAGTGATGACAGTTGTCATGGACATTGATTGGTTTTAAAATGCTATATAACCTACAAAGCTTCTCATTTGAGGCGATCGATCGATCTCCTTGGTCGATCGCCTAGCAAACGTGTGTTGGATCGGTAAATCGATCGCGTAAATCGAGCGCGATCGATTTACTCCAAAAGGAAACTCGAGTCATTATTTTATTTACCTAATTTACATTAAGCTTACTTTAATTTTGCTTACTTGCGGCGGCGGTGAATGCGCTCGGAACTTACCGTTTCGTGACCTAATGACTGCTGACTGATCCGCTCCTATTTCGTGAAATATGATTGGTCATAACAACACTGTGAACATATCCCGCGCAACGTCATTTGTAAGTTCGTAGCATCGCTAATTTAGGAAATTATTGAAAGTATAAAAAGCTCCCGAAGTCGATCGCGCACCGATCGCCTACGCAATCCAATCCAGCGCGATCGATTTTCAAATCGCCTTCTATTTTAAAATGAGAAGCTCTGATAGCCTATACAAAACGATTAATGATGTTATAAATACGTACATCACAAGGAGCACAAAAACTATAAATGGCCTAAGTAAGAACAAGAAGGAATCATGTTAGATCATTAAATTTTAACCACAGTTTTGCACATGTAGAAGTCATACAAAACTTAACAAGTTGGCAAAGTTCCCCCGAAAATATTTCGCCCCTGAAAAATAATAATAAAATGACGTCCGTGCTTCTGTGTCCCAGAATGGCAGAGCAGAAATGTGGTCACCCTACCAGGCAATAAATAGTAACAGTTGAAAAGTTGTTTCAATTTATAAAAAAGATAAAAGAGATGATATAACAAATTATAGGCCTATTTCTATTCTCCCTTATTTTTCCAAATTTAGGAAAAAGTAATGTATTTATAATCGATTTTATAATTTTGTTGAAAATCAGGTATAATATTCCGCACACAATATGGCTTTCAACCTGGGCATTTTCCTTTTATGTCCCTACGGAGTATGCAGACAAAATTTTTAATGCTATTGAAAATAACGAATACTCGAATTAGCAAAAAGCATTCGATACCGCAAATCATAAAATTCTGCTTAAAAAGTTGAAAATTGTGGAATACGATGTGAGCAACTTACATGTAGATGGTTTAGTAGTTATTTTGAAAATCATCAACTGTGCGTCTGTTGTAAAGGTGCAATTTCGAGCTTAAGAGCAATTGGACTATGGACTCTCACAGGGATCTAACCTCGGCCCTTTACTCTTCCTCATTTATTTAAACGACCTCCCCAATCATTCCAATGTGTCACCAATCATAGGCCTATATTTAATTTTATTTTCAGACGACACCAATGTTCTTTACTCTCACAGTTCTTTGCAAACCCTTACTCAGGTCATAAACACAGAGCTTACTCTATTGGCAGATTGGTTTTCTGCCAACAGACTAACCATTAACCTAAATAAAGAAATGTCATGCTAATGCTATTCAAATCCTATAGGGAATCCTATAGGGAACTCGGACAACTAGTTAAGATTGTCCGTCAATAGTGTTCCTATTACCAAAGTCAGCTCTACTACATTTTTAGGTGTTCACGTGGACCAACATATGACCTGGATGGAACACGTAAGAACTATGTCTGACAAAATTGCTAAAAGCATTGGTATTCTAAGTCGAACTTAGTGCTTATTGCCCTCCTTGATCCCTTTTTGGACTCCTCTTGTGGCCAATCTTGGTATTTTATGTGGGAATGTTCTGTGACTTGATACGGCTTCAATAACAGTTTTGATCGACTTTAAAATAACTGATAATCAAAGTGAGAAATGGCGGACTTAGTTGGCCCATGATACGGGTTGGTGATCTATGGGTTAACATCCATCAGAGTAATGTCCGGACTCCGGACTCGGTGTTGTGTAACATCGTTCTTTTTACAGCAAAACAGCTCCCATGCAATCAACAAAACACGTATGGCTGGCCTTATGCTCACCTGTATGGTTTAACCTTCTTAGGCTGAACCTCTTTCACGAAACACGTAGGACGGACCGTGGTAGTTTTCTAACTCAAAGAAATTGATAATCTCAGCTCACAGGTAAGCTACAATTACGAATGAAGTTTCGATTGTAATATTTCCAAGGTCAAGGAATCTAAAAATGGCAGTGGCAATAGTGTAGGAATAATACTATCAAAGAGGGCGGCCAATATGGCCTCCAAACAAGAAATTTGTATGTCTCAGCTCAGAGATAAGCTTAAAATACATTTTATATTTCATCACAACGTTTTCCTTTTCAGTAACTTGGGATTTTTTTGTACAATTTTGGCCAATCTTGTGTTCTTTCTGACAAGAGCTTGGGATTTCAGAAAATGGAGAGTGGTCGCACTGGTCTGTCACTCAACTTTGAAACTGTTGTCGGCTGTTGAAGAAGTGAAGCAGGATTCGGTGGCCGCTAATGAACTTCTCCTTAACCGATCAAAAACACTGAATTTCTACTATTACTGGTCACTCCGCAGCAACATTATAGTTTGAACGGTTTAAATATTTCAATCTGGGTGACTGTATATTGGGCACGTATATTGTGCGTTGTTTTGATTCTAGTAGGCCTAATGTTTCTCAACGACTACGTTAATGGCATTTCCGGATTGGAGACATACTTGAAGTTTGGCTTTGTGTATAACATTAACATTGTACGTTCACCCGGCGAGTCGGCGACGTAGTCAGATTAGGCTTAACAGTGTAGACCTAATTGAAAACGCATCCGTCGTAACGCACCCAGTGACCGCAATCGGTCTAAGTTTTCTGCATAATCTCCCCATTATTACGGTATCGTAGACAATACATCGAGTCCAGCAGATAGCCAATAAGAGCTCACTCTTCCTGTTGATTGTTCAGTAGCCTACAGTTCAGTAGCCACTCATTCGAAATCTGTTCTATGCAGATGGTGTTCATTACCATACCTCGCACTAATATTGCCAGAAATATTGACCATTTTATTGTTGTGCTTCGAGAGCGGACGTTGAAGGCATGGCTGATCAAATTGTTTGGTATGAAACTATGCATCGGTTGCTAACGTTGTGTAACGTAGGCCTACATTTCCTAAACCACGTGATGTACACGTGGTACAGACGCCCGTGCGGTTGGAAGTCTGACATGAAGCGTTACCCAGAGGTAAACTAGACACTGAGAGGAAAGTCTTAGACTTCGCTTCATCGTCAGTCTCGCAGCAAATACAGCAGTTCAGTCGCCGCCAATAAACAGGTATGACCCTTTTGTCGCTCTGTGCACATTTAGTGCCACGTTAAAAGCCTTTTCAGCCGTGACAGTATGTTCATACGTTTTGCAGCGAAATAAATTTAAAAAAGATTTCGACATTGATTTTAAGAATCTATAATTGCAGTTTTGGCCAGCTGATTTTTCATTAGCACGATCATTTCCGTACTATTTCATTTATTTGAAACTGTCGTCTGAATGCTTTTACGGCAGGTCTCTACAGAATGTCAACAGAATATTCACAAACAGGAATTGCAGTGCTCTGCAAGGTATTAATTAAAGAAATAAATACAATAATTCTAAATAAACATAACATTTTAAAGTAATGTAAAGTATTGTTCTACTAATCACTGCACAACATAATTAGCATTTTTCAACAGAGGCATGGTAAAAAATTTAAAGATCTCAAACGACGATAGCCACTTCAAAATTTCATCAGACTCATTGCGCTTTAAGATCCAGATTCCCTCGTCAAAGTTGCACCGCCATTATATGTCACCTGCTATAAACTCTGGATTGTTTTCAATATGTTGCTTGATAGTAAAGCTTTAATGTGTTGGTTGATAGATAGTATGGTGAAACTGAGCAGGAGAATTGTAATCCTAATGTCTCTTGCGGCTGCTGTTTGTGAGCTGGGCAACTGCACTGAATATACGGCAGTGTTTGACCCTGATGGCCAACGCGTGTGTGCAGTTGGTCAGCCACATGAGGTCCGTCTTTCGACCAACACGGCGATCCTTGAATGCTTAAGATTGTGCGATGACAATCCAGAATGCGTCGTCTTCAATGTCTATGACAACACTACCTGTGAAGTATTCACTTGCCCATCCGAATTGTCCCTTGGTTACCAGATTGTAGATTCCTGTAAAAGCTTTCGGGTAAATATCAAATTATTTAAATTCGTCAACAGTACTGTATATGGAAAGTTCTTAAATTACATTCAGATTAAAATTGAAAAGTGCAGTAAGAAGAAATTGATTGATAAATACACAGAGAGATAGACTTGGTTGATAAATCTGATTCATACTGATTCGCCGAAAATAATTGTTATTCACCTGAATAACTATTTCATTCATTGACTCAATAATTCATTTGATTATAAATTCATTTAATTATACATGCACGTATTTGGCCTATCTATTTACTTAATTTTCTTATAACTTAATTATCAATTCACTTATTATCTGTTCACTTAATTATTTGCCTGTTTACACTTTGAGTTCCAAGTTTGTATGAGTTGCAATAGATCTGAAGTTACCGTTAATGATGCAGCTGAAATAAACTGTATTAATATGTGATCATGTAATTTTAGATTAACGATTGCAAGTTGAGATGTAGCCAACAAGAATGCGGTTAGCTATTCGAAACAATCAATCAAATTCTTTTAGTTGTATTCAGCGCTCGTGAATAAGCTGGTGCCCTGGGCTTGGCTTTCGAGTGGCGCTTTAGAAGTTTGGAGATTACGGTTACGATTACGATTAACCTAATTAAGCTGACACAGACGCAACTTACACGTGCAACATTGTTTAGGGCATTCCGGACTATGTCAATAGACGTGCTTATAAAGAACACGAGGTACATAGTTACGGTGATTTTAGATTTATCTTACCTATTAAATCCGTTATATTATTATATATATCGTTTGATACGAAACCAGTTGAACAGTAAATGGGGACTACAATTGAACTGAAAATATCTTTAAAGCGTCATTTTTGGCTAGAAGATTGTGGACTAGATTTTACTGATTGTCGATATAGGATTCTTGGGTTAAAATTGCGGTCATCCTTTGCTGGCAGAGTGATGATGAGGCCTCTGGCGAAGGCTGTAAATGTGGCGTGTCAGCGGCGGAAACAAGCTGCGCAGGATGTGGGTCTTACTAGTCCTTGCAGCACGAAGAGGCCCTCGTCTGCCTTGGCGGCCCTCACCTCGAACAAAAGGACACTGGAAGGCGCCAACTAAGCTGTGCATACACTGTATAGTAAATAGTCCAATGTTTGGATGTGTGGTTGGAGTTTGGCAATGTAATGTACTTTACCTCTCGAAGAATCGTAATTGTAAGCTCCGTATTTTTAAAAGCCTACTCAGAAGCTAATCACAAAGCACCAGTTTATTCACATGGAGCTGCGTCAAGTCAAAGGGGTTGTCCAGAGATGGTCATGGGAAGTTCCGAGTCTGGTTGCCAGAGAGACCAGAGAAGTCAGTAGGAGGAGCTGCAAAGGAGGATTTCGTTGAGGACGAGAACGCTTGAAGAGCTAAGGATTTTTTTTATTGAACCAGTTCATTACAAAATCAGAACAGTAGGCCTACAATCATAACAATAAGCAAGTAGATAAGTTAATGTGCTATTCGATATTTGTATTATTCTACTTGTTTAACCAAAATAAAATTTATAGTGATTGTACTTGTAGATGAAAATACATTATATCATTAGGAACAAAGAGCACTCCTAGAAGGGATAGACTCCCGCTGGTTAGGGGCCCAGTTGATTAAGCTTGTGGCAGATGGCTTGATGGTAGATTATAAAGATGAACTGCAATAAATGCCATTTGTGAAGGTGTGATAAAGGCTAAGTGATAATAAAAAACCTTAGCATCTTAGTATAGCACAAAAAAAGAACTGGAGAATTATAGATTATTGTTATATAGTGCGTGATTTTTAATTAAACATCTAAATTGTGAGAGACCTGCAGCCGCCTTAATTTCGTGCGGGAGGTTATTCCATAAGAATCGACCTTGGTATTTAATGGATAACTTATGAACATTCGTTCTAACAAGAGGATACAAATAAGTACAATTACTTCTAGTCACTTTGAGGTGTTTAATAATGGGAAAGAAAGAGGTAAAGGCTATCGGGAGGAGATTTTTATTATATTTATACATTACTTCACCTATTTGCACGTACCTAATTTGATTGAGATTTAGTAGTTTAAGTCTCTGGAATAAGTATTTGGTATGAGCATTATATGGGGAATTAGTGATAACTCGGATTGCTCTTTTTTGTAGACTCTTAAGTTTGTTTAGGTGAACAGGGTATGTAGAGGTCCAAATGAGGTTACAGTAGGTTAAGTAGGAATATATTAATGCGAAATACAGATTTTTGAGAACAGTTTGGGGGAGTAAGTAAGAAATCCTTCTAATAATTCCAATATTCTTCATGACCTTTTTAGATATTTCGTCAATATGTTGGTTCCATTTCAAGTGCTGGTCAATGAAGACCCCAAGGAATTTAGTAGAAGTTACTTTAGGTATTACATGATTATCAATGGTGAGGTCATTGTTGGTAACTGGAATAGTTTTGTTGGGTGTTCTAAAGATAATGTAATTCGTTTTAGATACGTTTAATGATAATTTATTAGCTTTAAACCAATCAGCTGCTAGAGACAATTCCTCGTTCGCAAGCTGGATTCTATGGATTAGGGTAATAATTGCCATCCTGTTAGGAATTGACTGTCAGTGTTGGTGAATACGAAGGAACTACAGGTAACCTTTTATACAGCATCACATGATTGTTGGCTAAAATGAACACACAAACTAATACTGACCGTGAAAACTAATGAGAGCCAATGAACGTTACATTCATGCTTTCTCGTTTTTTAATCTTCGTGTTAGATATTTATCCGTCTTCGCCGCCACCAACACAGTCGCCGTTGAGAGATTGTGTGGACGTAAGAGCAGCTGGACAAACAGAAAGCGGTGATGATGATGATGAATGATTTTGATGGTGAAGATACTCAATATTAACAGTTCACTTTTTAGAAGGAGAAACAACTTACGCAGAGGACTCGACGTTTCTCATCAATTCATCTACTGATATCAACATTCATTGAGCGTTGGAGAATGGAATAGTGGACAGGTAACCTTCCATACAGCATCACATTGTTCTTTGGCTGAAACTCCGAACACACAAAATTAATAATGACCGTGAAAACTAATGAGAGTCGATGAACTTATATTCATGCTTTCTCGTTTTTTAATCTTCGTGTTAGGTATTGATCCGTCTTCGCCGCCACCAACACAGTCGCCGTTCAGAGACTGTGCGGACGTAAGAGCAGCTGGTACACAACGAAAGCGGCGTCTATGTCATCAAAGTGGGCGACAGCGATAACGAGACAAGCGTCTACTGCGACATGAATAACTCAGAAAGTTGGCTGGTAAATAATTTATCTCATTTGTAATGCTCAATAAAATATAAATTACTATTCATGTCAAAGCGTTCCATCATGGAATAGTGGATCCGGTTCCAGTCCAACGTCCGGTATCCGGACGATTGGCAATTGCCTCATGCGCTTCGGCGTGAAACTCTTACAATTCAGTGTCCGCGCTGTAGTCGGGAGCGCCTCTGAGTAGAAATCTTGAAGAGGCGCTATAACAATTGCTCATACATACATACATGCATGTCATGGCTGCATAAAAGTAATCGACTGCTGACTTCGTACATACATACATAAGCTGGAGAGAAACATTAGCAATGGCGGAGGTTGGCATGGCCATAGCCAATGGAAAAACCGGTATAATTATATAATTATATATATACCGGCATACAATTACATGGTGGGTACATACATACATACATACGGGTACTGGTCGGGTTGGGTAGTACATACATACATACATACATACATACATACATAGCATAAATGCTCTACCCGCAGACCTCTAATACATACATACATTCGTTAAAGTTAAGCCTTCTGATGTGTGTGCATTTTTTCATCAGGTGATTCAGAGACGCGTAGACGGAAGCATGGATTTCAACAGATCTTGGACCGACTATGCGAATGGCTTCGGTGATCTAACTGGAGAATTTTGGCTGGGTTTGTATATATACAATTATACATGCATATAAATGGATATCATATAGCATGTATTATATATACCTTTTATACTACAAATGGTTACACCCACTGTGTCAGCCGGTTATCAACTTGAAAGCCTCATTGAGACGATAACCTGAAATAGACATTTCTTAGCTTTACATTTCGTTTCAAATAGGAAATTCCTACAGGTAGCTGATCCTGTATAGGCCTACTACACAGTTCAACAAAAACATCGAAAGATTTTTATTAATCTAATCTGAAACTTGAATAGTGCCTTCCTTGTGATGTTCCAGGTATCATTTCAGGGTCACTGCTCTATTAATATGCTAAATACACATCACTGTAAAGATCAATTCCATATGGCTATCAAATAATAATAATCTTTTCTTTAGCGCCTGACAAACGCACTGCGCTGTACATTTACATCTTGTGCAATTTAAATCTTAACTACTAACAGAACAGACAGCTTGCAATACAACGGCGCTGCAGCCTACAAACATATCACATCTCGGTACTCACTGTACAGATTAATTCCTTATGGTTTTCAATATAGCGACAGCCTGACAGAGATAACCTACAAACGACAATATAAGTAATCAAAGCTCTAATAATTATATTCTAAAGGTGCATGAGATTCCCGGAAACCTTCATGCTCAATTGCGGATTGTTTTTTAGGCAACGAAATCCTGTATAATTTGCTAGCAAACAGAAACTACAGGTTACGTGTCGTAATGGAAGATTTGAACGGAAAAGCAGCTTATGCAGAATACTCGACATTTTTCACCGCTTCATCCAGTGATAACTATACGTTGAGTATTGGTGGATACACTGGCACTGCAGGTAATCTTTCATAAGGCCTGTACATCACATATTTTGTTGCTTAAGATTAACTAAAACGCCTTGGCAATCACAGCAGGCAGGCCAGGCCCGTCCCAAGGATATCTGGGATACTACGCAGGTTTTATTTTGGGGGTCCCACCCCATTGGGAATTGGAATACGTTATAAACGTTGTGCCTAAGAAAGTAGACTGCCCTGCAGCCTGAGTTAGTTTAAATAGTTTTACTGAGCATTATGGACAAAATTAATATGATATTAGTATTAGGTTTACTAAGGCAAGCAGTGCCAGTACATTGTACAGAATTGTGGGCCCCTAACTTTCGGTGGAATTTCAGGGGCCTACGTGGTTGCGTATTCAGCGTATTCTTAGGGACGGGCCTGACATCAGGGCATAACAATCTTTAGGCTATTTAAAAGAATTCTTCCTTTATAGCAATTCCTACCTATAATAATAGATGTATGTTATTCTAAATGCCATTGACATCGTATGTATCTTCTTCTTCTGGTTCTCTGTCCTCAGGCAGGTTCATGTGTCCAACAGCGCCATTCTTCCCGGTCCTGAACCTCCTTCTTCGTTTTACCGTATCCGTTCTTCTCCATCGCCCAGTCCAATAGCATCAGTCTTGGTCTTCCTCATGTCTTTTCCCCTCCATTCTTCCCTCGATGATGTTTCTTGTTAGTTTTCCCTCATTATGTGTCCAATCCATTTCCTTTGACGTTATCTAATTGTCTCTATCATGGATCTTTCCTCTCCTACCATTTTCAGTATTTCTTCATTTGTTTCGTGTTCCCTCCAGCTTATTCTTTCCGTTCTACGCTAAACCCACATTTCGAAGGCTGACAGTCTTCTTATGTCCTCCTTCCGCATAGTCCATGTATTTCTGACATGTTTGTGGGGCGCGATGGTGTAGGGGTATGTTCGGCATCCTTGCAGCCGGAGGTCTGCGGTCTCGAATCCCTCAACACAGGATGCGACTCGCCACCTCGAGCAAAGTCCTTCACTGAGCCGAATTGCTCATGCGCTTCGGCGTGAAACAGCCGAGTCAGTCGACCGCGCTGTTAGTAGTCGGGAGCGCCTCTGGTAGAAATCTTAAAGGGGCGCTATATCAAGTGCTCATATATACTTGTTCTTTTTTGTTCAGGAGACAGTCTTCAATATCACATTGGCATTTCAAACTCAGCACCTGGGACGCCGATAACGATGGCGAAACTGAAAACTTGGCAGACAAGATCAGGCCCGCTTTCGGACGATGTCAACAATTCTCTTGGCTGCGATCATCAAAGTCCGCCTGATGTTTTGTGCCAGCCACTAAAACCAAAGCGGGTGATCGAGCCTATCGGGTCGCTGGTCCACGTGCCTGGAGTCAGTCTTCCTGCGCCTATCCAGGAGACCAAAAAATTGCTCCATTTTAAAAAACAGTTAGAAATGCATGATTACGCAACCACGAGTTCTGCATTTGTCTCTGTTTCTAGTTTTGTTAAGCGTTCTAGAAGTACGTTGCTACCAACAATCGCTATATAAATCGTCGTAATTACAATTACAATTACAATTATAAAGCTTACAGGGTAAAAATCGGTGTCACGACCAGTGGTCTGCAGACTTTTCGAATCCAACGACACTTCGGGTAGGGACCTTGAGCAAGTCATTTCGTCTCGCAATTGCTCATGCGCTTCGGCGTGAAACTCCAGAGTGACCGCGCTCTTAGTACGTACTAGCGCCTCTGATTGGAAATCCTGAAGGGGCGCTATAACAAGTGCTCATATATACTTGTTCTTTTTTGTTCAGGAGACAGTCTTCAATATCACGATGGCATTTCGTTCAGCACCTGGGACGCCGATAACGATGACGAAGCTGAAAACTTGGCAGAGGAGTTTCGCGGGGGTTGGTGGCATAATTCTCTCGGCTCTTCCTATGCACGCCTGAATGGCTTGTATCTATATGGTGGGCAAACATTGTACGACTATGGAATCGTATGGTACACGTATAATCAGTCGGACTATTATTCCCTAAATATGGCAGAAATGAAAATTGCTCCATGAAGCTTCGAGAAATGAATGAACTTCACAGTGTTGCAGCTGTCTCTGTTTCTATCATTGTCACCAGTTAGATGCACATTATCTATAGAATCGCTCCTAGCGTCGGACAAAAGACAAATAAATGATCCTACATAAACTACAGGGTAAAAATAGGTGTCACGACAAGTCGTCTACAGCCTTTTCGTCTACGACACTTCGTCTGCAGACATTTCGCTTATTGATATTTCTCATACGACTGTAACTGCATCCATTACGGCTAATCAACAGAGGCCGCTTAGTTAATTCTCATGGATCCAGCTTCTAATTACAGAAACAATTATTTTTCATCAGTCCACCTTCTATTGAATCGAAGACTTAGTTTCATCGATCCATCCAGCTTGGAATCCAGCTTCAGTTTACGGGAAAAATTATTTCTATTTCTGTTTCAATACAGGAATGTTTTCATCAATCCCACTTCCATCCAGCTTCCATTTTGAAGTTACAATACCAAATCATTTCGAAAGCGAAATGTCTGTCTGCAGAATGTCTGTAGACGAAGTGTCGTAGACGAAAAGTCTGTAGACGAATTGTCGTGGAACCGTAAAAATAGGCCTTCTATGAAATTCGATTCAGGTCGAATTCTGACTCAGAGAGTAGACTAGAGAAATTATCCTTTAAACGATGCAATTAAAACGCTCGATTCGACCAAGACTGTTACAATGAACAAGCGAATTTCTGCCACACAGATCCGAGAGATGGTAGAAATCAGCTTCTCGCTGCCAGTCACACATCATCGGCGGCTCGGCCACCTTTGCTAACAATTTGAACTCAAATGATTTGCACTATAATAATGCCGCTCGTTTCTGTTCACCGTAGATATAGTGTTGGTAGAATAGGGACCTACAGATCTTCAATTTCTATGTAGTACAATTATTGGATTGCATATTGTCGGGTAGGCTAAATATCTTGGAAATGTGAACACATTGATTTAATGC
This sequence comes from Aporrectodea caliginosa, assembly GCA_020284085.1. NCBI lineage: Eukaryota > Metazoa > Annelida > Clitellata > Crassiclitellata > Lumbricidae > Aporrectodea > Aporrectodea caliginosa. The sequence goes on along the minus strand of JACEVL010000552.1, from coordinate 14,827 downwards.
TTTTGTGTTTTCCTTAACCAAATGCATTCAGTTTATATGGTTGAATGGCTATACGCTGGCACGAAGATAAGAAGGACGCGGGTTCGATACCCACTAGCCCCATAAAGTTGACTCAGCCTTCAACTCCCTAGGGGCGTCTATTACTGAGTAGTAAGACAGATTGGCGCCTTGTAGGCTGCCATACAGTTAAATGCGACTGCTGTTAAACTTGTAGTCATCTGTTGCTACTATATGCATGTAATTTTACTGCGTACTTGTCTGTTTGAATTAATTAACGAATCTTATTAATTGTATTATAGTCTCGTTGCATTATTATATACTCGATTATTGAGCTCTTGCTGACATACCGCAACCAGTTACAGAGAAAGAAAGAAATGTTAAAGAAAAATAATTCAATCGGGCTTAGTCAGAGTGGTCGAGTGTCTGCATAGCACTCGGGAAATGCAATTATATCAGTATGGTTACAGGTCGGCCAAAGCACTGACTGGTATTGCTTTCTACAGGTTCTAACATTATCGGTACTAAGGTGTAATTTGTCAACAACGTTTCAATAAAGGATATATATATATATATATATATATATATATATCATATATACCCATATAGTATATATATATATATATATATATATATATATATAAAAAAGAAAATTCCGACCCAGAAGTGCAAATGGTACAGGTTAAACAAGTGGCATTTATCAGCGCTAACTATGTATTGATTTTCTTTATTCAACGAGTTATTTTAATAAATTTCATGTTCAAGTCGATCTCGGTCTATCTATTATTTCCCAAATTTATCTTTCATTATTATTATTATTTCGTGTATTTTAACTAGGCCTGTAAAAGCTTCATCCTAACCAATTCTATTGACTATTTCGATGCAGAAAGAAGATTTTGAGTTTACTGCAAATCATGTGTATAGGTCTTTATATTATAATATCTATTAATACTAGCAGTGGCGGATCCAGGTTTGCTTGCGCGGGGGGGCAAGGGCTCTTTCCGAGGGGCGCCATGTTCTATAGCGTAAATATTGTGTTTGACTTTAAACGATAGGCCTAGCAGCCTATGTTTGAAATAATTCCATTATGTTTAGTAATGTACATGTACATGTAGTTGATCATTTAGTATATACTATGTTAGATAAAACTGTTTCAAAGTGGCAAAATGTTCCGGGACATAATGTTGTCGCAGATTCATCAAGGATTTACATATATGAATTGCTTTCTACGAGGCTTCATCAATGCAAAGCGAATCATAGTTGCTTTAGAATTTAGAGTCAATAGCTCCAGTCACTCTTTTGATTGATATCAGGCCTAATGCCTGTCTAGACAGATGTTCATTTAATCGTCTTGGTGGATCGCAAGTAATTTTTGATTATTTTCAATCTGTTACAAGATCTTTCTGCAGTAGCCGACGTAACAAAAAAGAGTGAGATATATTTAACACATGTAGGCCTATTAAAATACTAATAGGTTAATTAGGGCATATAGGTTCGCAACCTCTTTCAGATCACTGCACCCTTATTAATGCAAAGGCAGATCAGCTGCACCCCTGGCCTAAATTTCGTCTATTTTTATCGAGTTAGTACTTTATTTTACTGACAAGCAACGTTCCTTGTATTAGTTAGGCCTATGTGTTGAACGTTAATCGATGGTAGGCTATACGAATACGTGGATCTTACCAGACTCGGAACTGTTCTATCCTTGATAGCTGTAAAGTCTTTACGAACTTCAGAAAAATTAATGGATGCAGCTACTTCATTATGGTTGATCAAACTGCTGTGGCCTGCTGGATTCAATGAATTGTTCATCTGAAACGGCTGAGGAATCATGCAGTGCCCCTCAAAAATAGCCTAGCTGTCCTGCACTCCATAGAATTCGCTGCAGATGCTGCTCGGTTCGCACACAACTTCCCAAAACTGAGTTCCACGTAGTTTATGTCGAATTTTTTTTATAAAGGCAATTTGGAATAGACAACTTGCAGATAATCCGCGACTTCATGACTCAGCGCCATTGCTAAACTAGCTCTATAGGCCGCCCTGCAGGCCTTAGACAAAGGTCAACAGGGCGCCTACCTAGCGCCATGGGAGGCTTCAAGCACACTGAAAACCTATCCTATGGGAAGGATGGGTTTCTTCGAATTCCAAATGCAGAGGTTATTTCATGTGATAGGCCCCCCCCCTACGCATTATATCAAACTGAACGACAGACAGAGAGAGAGACAGAGGAAGGGGATAGAGTTGTCGGGTATAGAGAGTCGAAACATGACTACTGAGGACAGCCAAGATCCTTCCACTCACACAGCGGTGATCATTGATGTATATATATACATACAGCCTGTATATAATATTCGGTTTGTGGGCTTTCAGAGACAGTGGGAGAGAACTGACCCCTTCAGCCTCTCCGGCTGCAAGGGTCACCCTGCAGCCCCCCGGCTGCCAGGGCAATTCATCTCAGAATGGAAACTCGATACCGGGGTATACTGTATCTTGCTGTAAACAGTACATCGAGCGACATTATTTTGCCGTCTTTCATACGATTAAGCCGTCATTAAGACATTAAAAGAGTAAGGACGCAGATGATAAAATTTCTTTAAACATTTAATTTTTTCGCCCCTTTTGTCCACCATGACGGGGATTTGGTCTTGAGGGGCGCCATTATACAACCAAGCGGGGCGCGGGGGGCGAACCGCCCCCCCGGGCCTATAGCTAAATCCGCCACTGAATACTAGTCACTTCGCAACAACATTAATTTTATAGTTTGAATGGTTCAAATATTTCATTATCGCTACCTGACGTAGAGTTCGCTCAGGCGGCACGTAGGCCCCGCAATTGGGCGTTGTTTTGATTCTAGTAATTGTATTCTATTGTATTTGATCATTTATAAAGCGTTTCTCATAGCATAAGCCTTTCAGAAGCGCTCCCAGTGCGAGGTACTCCGAGGAAAAAGAAAGGTTTTAAGGTGAGAGAAAGAGGTAGAGATGCTACTAGAGAGGATTGTAGAGCGTAGAGAAGGAGGAAGTCGATTCCATAGAGAGGGACCTGTGCACACAAAGGACATGGATTGAGCCATTGTGGTCCTAACACGGGGAACAAAAAGGTCAAGCCGGCCAGAGGATCTGAGAGGACGCTTTGACGTGGCAGAGAGGGGGCGGAGAATTTGGTGTCAAAGATATTTTGCAGCAAGACCCAGTTGAGATTTGAGCATGAGAATGAGAACTTTGCAGTGGATGCGCACAGAGAGAGGAAGCCAATTAAGTTGTTCAGCCATAAAATGTAGAGATGTGAGAGAATCGAGGGAGGCGACCAATAAGTCTGACAGCAGCATTGAGTACAGACTGAAGAGGAGATAGACGAACCTTGGGTAAGCCAACAAGGAGAGAATTACAATAGTCAATTCGAGAGCAGACAAAAGCATGGACAATTGAGGTGAAGGTAGAGGATGAAACAGATCTGCGAATAGCTCTAGGACGCCTAAGTTGGAAGTAAGAAGAGCGGGTAAGCTTGGATATGTGTTCAGTGAAGGTAAGAGAGCTATCTAGGGTGACATCCACGTCACGGACACTAGATGAGAATGTGAAATGCGGAAACTATTTAGTAGAGCAAGGTATAGTCGAGTTTCACGAGTTGCTGTGGTGTACCAAACCAAATAAGTTGGGTTTTGGAGGAATTTAAAGAGAAGCGATTAGAGGACATCCACAGATGGAGATCCTGGGAAAGAGCGTCAATGTGACTAGCTAGAAGGATTTGAGCAGAAGGGGGCCCACAGACATATGCATGGACATCATCAGCAAAAAGATGGCCGATAGCCGAATGATTTTGGAAAAGGGAAGGAATACCAGCCGTGTATAAAATAAATAAGAGGGGTCCAAGGACAGAACCCTGAGGAACACCCCATTTAACAGGGACCCACTGAGTTCTGGAGTCACCAATGATTTGGGAAAATGTCTCTCAACGACTGATTTAATGGCATTAAATTTTGTTAATGGCATTTGTTAGCGTTCGACCAAGCATAAGAATAGCGAGCGTCAGAAAATTTCCGGATTTGAGACATACTTGAAGTTTGGCTTTGTGTATAACATTGACATTGTAGGTTCGCACGACGAGGTAGTGAGATTAGGCTTAATAGTGTAATTGAAAACGCATCCACCATAACGCACCCAACGACCTCAGTCGGTCTAAGTTTCTGCGTAGGCCGCTACTAATGTTCCCATTGTTATCGCAGACAAAGCGTCAAGTTCAGCAGATAGCCTATGTTAATTGATCAGTACAGTTTAGTAGCCTAGTGTATGCCTCTCATCCGAAAACTGAATTAATTATTGACCATTAATTTTAAGGCCTACTCTTCCTGTTAATTGATCAGTACAGTTTAGTAGCCTATTGTATGGCTCTCATCCGAAAACTGAATTAATTATTGACCATTAATTTTTATCGTTGTGCTTTGAGAGCGGGTGTTGAAGGCGTGGCTGATCAAATTGTATGGTATGAAACTATGTGTCGGTTGCTAACGGTGTGTGACGTACATGTCCTGTACCACGTGACGTACACGTGGTACAGACGCCTGTGCGGTTGGAACTCTGAGACGAAGCGTAACCAAGAGGTAAACTGGACAGTGACAGAAAAGTCTTTGACTTCGCTTCATCGTCCTTCTCGCAGCAAATACAACAGTTCAGTCGCCGCTTTTAAACAGGTACGACTATTTTTATCGCTTTGTGCATATTAAAAGCCTTTTCAGACGTGACATTATGGTCATGTGTTTTGCAACGAGCTGATATTTCATCAGCACGAGCATTTTCATTCTATTTCATTTATTTTAGACTCTAGTCTAGATGCTCTTACATGTAAAGTAGAGCTGTACAGAATGTCAAGAGAATATTCACAAACAAGAATTGCAGTGTTTCCTCTTTTGCAACAGTTTCCTCATGAATACAATTACGAGATAAGTTAGGCTTATTGGACCTTACCAGTAAAGAAGTCTACAGTGTACTTCACAGTCATATGCTAAAATAAATAATCATTATCAGTCAATAGATGCGGTGACATTTATTGAAATTGTATCGCAAACTCAGCCCTTAAGATCTACCCACGAAAATTTTTTAAATGTGCATAGTTACTTAGAGAGCTTTGCAAAGGGCCTACTAGATAAGGAAATGAATGCAATGATTGTAAATAAACATAAAATTAAAAATGATATAAAGTATTGTTCTCTTAATCAATCTACGCCGTAAGGGGCGTAGTAGTAGGAAGATCTTAAAGGACGGTAGTTTAAGTTGTAAGTTACACGTGACTCGTTGCGCTTTAGGATCCAAATTCAAACGTTAAAGTTGCACCTGATACTAATTCGCCATTATATGTCACCTGCTATAAATTCTGGATTGCTTTTAATCTGTTTATTGATAGGACGATGATAGTGAGCAAGAGAGCAGTAATCCTACTGTCTCTTGCGGCTGCTGTTTGTGAGCTGGGCAACTGCACTGAATATACGGCAGTGTACGATGCTGATGGGAGGCGTCAGTGTGCAGTTGGTCAGCCACATGAGGTCCGTCTTTCGACCAACACTGCGATCCATGAATGCTTAAGATTATGCGATGACAATCCAGAATGCGTCGTCTTCAATCTCTACGACAACACTACCTGTGAAGTATTCACTTGTCCATTCGAATTGCCCCTTGGTTACCAGACTGTAGAATCCTGCAAATGTTTCCGGGTGCGTTTCAAATGAATTATATTCCTTTATAGAAGGTTTTTAAAGTTACACTCAGACGCATATTGAAAAGTGCAGTTAGAAGAATTTGATAGAAAAATACAAATAGACTTGGCTGATAAATTTGATTCATATTGATTCACTGAATCACAGCTTGAATAACTGATATTTACTCATCGTCTCAATAATTCATTTAATTATCTTTTCACTTAATTATATATATTCACTTAATTATCTATTCATTTAATAATTTATTCACGTAATTATCTATTCACTTTATTATATACTTACATGTAGTTACGCGTTGAGTTACAAGTTGCATGAGTTGAATTAACGGGACTAGAACAATAGATCTGAAGTAACAATTAATCCAACAGCTGTTATAAAATGTATGTCGTCATGCAATTTTAGATTAAAGATTGCAAGTTCAGATGTAGCCAAACAGAATGCGGTAGGCTATTCGAAACAATCATTCAAATTATGTTTATTAATTAAGCTTTGTAGTCCAATGTTTGGATGCGTGGTTGGAGTTTGGCAATGTTAATTTACGTTACCTCTCGAAGAATCGTAATCGTAGGCTCCACATTTTTATAACCTTACTCAAATGCTAATCGCTAAGCACAAGTTTATTCACAGGAGCTGCGTCAAGTCAGAGATGGTCATGAGGAGTTCAGAGTCTGTATGCTAGAGAGACCCTGCAGAGAGAGGAGGCTGAGGAGCTGCTAGAGTGAGGTTCGTTGAGGACGAAGGCCAAGGATTTGATGGAGTAGGGTGTATAGGGCCATGAAGACGCGCTATACAAGTATTCTGTAACATTGCATTATATGGCGAAGATAAGTAAGTAAGTTAGTAAGTAAGAAGTTCTGTCAGAAATCACAGTTCTTTAGCCACTGCATTCATCAGCTCTTGACACCTCTTCGTGAGGACAATTACTTACTTCGCATGCTGCCTTTTGTTAATTCTAAATTGTTTAGAAGCAGTTTTGTTAATCGACGTATCATTAGTTATATTTTGTTGTGCATTTGTGACTTTATGGTTTTTTTGCTACCGTTATGGTTCTTTAAATGTACGTATGTAATCGTTATATAAACAGTGCAATGCATGTGGCTTGTCAGATGCAAATTAAGGCTACTTACTTGCTTACTTCCATAAACCTTTTACTCTCAGTTGCGAATTGAAACTTTATTCTATGTACTTAGACCCTGCACAGTTTGATCGCGAGCGCAAAATACAGGTTATGCGTTGATTTATAAACCTTTTTCAGAAGATGAAACCACTTATGCAGGAGACTCGACGTTTCTCAGCGCTTCATCTACTGCGAACAACACGTTAGGCGTTAGTGAATATGAAGGCACAACAGGTAATCTTTTACACAACATCACGTGTTTCGTTGGTTAAATAGAACACAAATACTGTTCGATACAATTACTTAAAGTTCATGAAAATATATTTGCACTTTCTGCTGTTATCTAAGGCCCATGGATTTTGGATATGCGACATTTTGTAGGCATAGCAATTATTTCAATCAAGAATGATAGTGTAGGCTATCTGACAAGAAGTCAAAAGAAATGAAATCAATTGTTTAGTTATAACCAATTGATATAGGGAAGTATGCATATATCACGACATTTAATGTAACACATTTAGTAACCTCATAAATGAGCTGATGATGCTGATGGGGTGATGATGATGATGAATGATTGTGATAGCGAAGATACTCAGGATAACATTTGATAAGGAACTCATTGCTTAATTATTTGTGCTATAAATCATAAAATGTGAAGTGGCTAAAATTTTCTTACCCAATCCAGTCTCGTGAGAGCACCTAACTCAATTCAAAAGGTCCATGTTATATCCTTCTAAACCTTTTACTCTCAGTTGCTTACAGAAACTTTATTTTAATTAGTGAAGCCCTGCACAGTTTGATCGCGAAATCAAAATACAGGTTATGCGTTGATTTATTAACTTTTTTTAGAAGGAGAAACAACTTTTGCAGAAGACTCGACGTCTTTCCTCTCTTCGTCTACTGCTAACAATATACTAGACCTAAGAATACGAAGGCACTACAGGTAAACACTATGTCAGGTAAATAGAACAAAAGTGCTTTTATACAGCATATTTACTCGGTGTTTTCGTTGTGTTAATATTGAAACTCTTCTTGTTAGGTATTTATCATGGGAGAACAATACGCAACTGACGGATCTGTAGTAACAACTACTGAGAGTCTGCTATAAACGTATATTTATGTTTTCTCGTTTTTTAATCCTCGTGTTAGATATTGATCCGTCTTCGCCGCCACCAACACAGCCTCCGTTGAGAGACTGTGCGGACGTAAGAGCAGCTGGACAAACAGAAAGCGGCGTCTATGTCATCAAAGTGGGTAACAGCGATAACGAGACAAGCGTCTACTGCGACATGGATAACTCAGAAAGTTGGCTGGTAATTCATTTATTTCAAAGCAATTAAAACAAAACATAAATTGCTACTCATATAAAAGCGGTTCATGTAGTTAGTAGCCTATGTCTCTACCACAAAGGACAGACCCAGAAGGGACTGAAGTCATCCTTCTTAGGGTCACCTATTTGACAACAAATTGGTTTGAAATGACGAGTGATTAACATAATAGTCTTACAATGCTTCAACACAACAGACTTAAAAGAACCAGAAAGCCTAATGAACAAGAATTAAATTCACTGATGAATTTATTCTTTACAATCTCAGTACCAGGTATCCAGAACTGCAAACTCTGTGCATCGTATGAAACTGATGTGTTTTCAAGGCATCTATATCCAGATCCAGTTAGAACCACGAGAAGAACATTCCCGGCTAGTCTAGTCTGAGAAGCCGCCATGGGTGTGAAGTGCTAGCGACTTCATTTATTGAGCTCGGACATATCTTCATTGAGGGCTGGTGACCACTTATCTTCCTCGCCAGTCTCATCTTCTTTCAGTAGCAGTCAGCTGTACTGACAGTGTACACATTATAGTTTAGTAGACCAGGAGGCTTAGTTGGAGCAGAATTTCTATTAAAAAGAAGGACCAACGATCGAGAAAGCCCGACGCTGTCAGTGTAGACATTAGCAGAGCGAGCATACTTGAAGTCACCCTAGAGGCCGAGCGCAGAGATCGGCGACCAGAGCATGCCGAGGTTAAAGTTCAGTAGACAGTCCAGCTCGTTAATGGAGGAGACATTTGACTATACATCCTAGCCCATACATCCTAGACCTACATCCTATACCATGATCGGTTCAAAAACGCTGTTTTGTTTTCGCTGGCACTACGTCTGGAAGGGTTCATGACGGCAAAGATGAGTAAGAAATGGACGATTACTATCCTCCGCAAAACACAGCTCGATGCTAATTAGGACAATGTATTTCTATACTCGTAATAGTAACTGTTAAGCCTACCAATGCGTGTGCATTGTTTATCAGGTGATCCAGAGACGCGTAGACGGAAGCGTTGATTTCAACAGAACTTGGATCGACTATGCGAATGGCTTCGGTGATCTAAATGGAGAATTTTGGCTGGGTTTGTTTATACGTCCAATTAATATAATGAATATATATATATAACATGATTGTATTATATCATTATCAATAACCATTGGCTCATTATTGTATTGTATTGTATTCAAACATTTATAAAGCGTCTCTCATAATGGTGAACCATTCAGAGCCGCATGACTCGGCCACAAGAGAAGAAGATCTGTTCCACACCAAAGGTGGAGGAGATGTTATCTAGAATTCTCTATGGAGACGCGCTTCCAAAGAGAGGGACCAATTGAGTTAAATATTCCAAACACCAGGGCCTTGATCTTTCAGTCATCTCTTGTTCTACAGTTATGTCCGAACAATACAATTTTTCGCTGAATAACTTTCTGCATGGGGTTCTCAGTCACTTCCACTCTTTTGCATACCTCATCTTTGGTGACCTTCTGAGTTCATCCTATCCTCAGGATTTTTCTATAGCATTTTCTCTCGAGTGTCAACACTCTCCTTTGTGAATCTTTTGTTAGCACCCATAGAGCAACGTAAAGTTGGCCATGAGAAAATACATATTATGTATTTTCTCATGGCCAACTTTAATATGTATTTTCTCATGACCAACTTTACGTTGCTCTATGACGCCAATGGATGTCCGGTTTAAAAACAAAATATATTCAATTCAATTCAATTCAATTTGTTTATTGATCCCAAGAGCAAAGCAAATTATATTTCACAATAGATAAATACAAAGCATAAGTATAATCATTTTCTGATATAGGCCTACTATTATCACTGTATTCGTAACGGAGCAATGGGCTTACCCGGAGGGAATTATCCCGCTAAATGGGAGCCTAATTACACAATTATATTAACATATCTTAGTGTATAAAGAATATCTTAGTATATATATCTACTATGCTACAAATGGTCACATCCATCGTGTCATCAACTTCATATCCTTATTGAGACGAGAAGCTGAAATAATAATCTCTTAGCTTTAGATGTCGTTTCAAATAGGAAATTTCTACACATAGCTGATCGTGAAGGCATACTATACAGTTCAACAAAAACGGTTGAAGATTTTTAATAATCTAATCTGATAACTAATGTAGCGTCTTCCTCGTATAATGTTCACGGCATCATTTCAGGGTCGCTGCTCTATTATGCTTATTGCACATCACTTTAAAGATCAATTTCATATGATTTTCAATATAGCGACAGCATGATAGAGACAAAAACGACAATTAATTATTAATCAAATCTTCAAGAAATTCTGTTTATCCATAAGATTCTTTTGAACCTTCACTCTCTTTCTAAACCTTCAATCTCAACTGCGAATTTAAACTTGTTTTTCAGGCAACGAAATCCTGTATAATTTGCTAGCAAACAGAAACTATAGGTTGCTCGTTGCAATGGAAGATTGGAACGGAGCAACAGCTTATGCAGAATACTCAACGTTTTCCATCGCTTCATCCAGTGATAACTATACGTTGAGTGTTGATGGATACACTGGCACTGCAGGTAATCTTTCATAAGACCTATAAGTCACATATTTTGTTGGTTGAAATTAACTTAGACGTGTTTGCAATTACATCAGGTTATAACAATCTTGCCTACCATGCATGTTATGATAAACTAGATGTTTGCCCATCCTAAGACGGGAAAATTCCTTCAATGAGAATTTCGTAAACTCACGAACAAAAGAAAAGCCTAAATGGCGATCGAAAGTCGGTCAATTCAATAAGAATGTTGCGTTTAATGAGAAGATCGCAAAAGGCGGAATGAAAAGAAGAAATTCTCAAAAGAATTGCGTTCATAACTCGTCTGTGTGGCAGCCATGCGCCCATCTGTCCTACTGCTCATTTTACCAAAGCGCCATCTGGCGAATTAAAGGCTGAGTCTACCTTTGGGAGAGTAGCGGGTATCGATCCCGCGTCCATGCTGATCTTCTGTTGTTCCTGCCGGGGTGTTAACTATTCACCTAAACGCCCCTCCCCATGACGAACGCCATTAAAGTATCAGCCTATAACTTGGCCTTACGTAGTTTTGGATGTGCTTGCCATTGGATAACATCTGGCGTAGAGAGCGAGAGGTACCGAGTTCGAGTCCCGTAGGGCGGATATGCTTTGTAGGCTGCTATTAGCGCCGTTGTATTGCAGGCTGTCTGTTCTGTTAGTAGTTAAGATTTAAATTGCATAACATGTAAATGTACAGCGCAGTGCGTTTGTCAGGCGCTTAATAAAGAAAAGATTATTATTATTATTATTAGAATCAACTGTTACCCACATGCCCGATGATTAGTATCCTTAATCAAACTCCTAATCACACTCTTATTAAACTCGGAATTCTCAGCGCCATAGACTTAGAGTTTCTACCAAAATCTTGGCTTCATAATTGTCCATATCTTGGGCACTTTATAATAGGCTTCGTTTGATTTATAGGCGTCGCTATATATGATGGCTTACAATGTTTTTCTCGTCTTGTCACTCGTCGTTGATCATAAGAAGGAGGATCGAAGTTGTTCATACTTATGGCCCTCGACTGAGTTAATTTCTACTTAGACATTGGTTCTTACATCTGTTGCTTTTGTTCAGGGGACAGTCTTTCAGCCCACAGTGGAAGTCAGTTCAGCACCTGGGACGCCGATAACGATGACGACATTTACAACATGGCCTCGGAGCTTCGGGGGGGTTGGTGGCACAATACTGTCACCTCTACCTGTACACGCCTCAATGGCGTCTATCTATATGGTGGACAAACGTCGGAACTCTATGGAATCGTATGGTCCAAGTTTCGTGATTACCCTTATTCCCTGAATATGACGGCAATGAAAATAGCTCCCTGAAACTGAGAAAAAAATGACTCGGGGTAATTTTCTGGTTGAGTGATAGTAGATTAATTAGATTGAACTGTGCAGTTTTTTGCTTTCTGCCTTTAATTCTATCATTAGCATTGCCACCAGTTAGAAAATTGTACTGAATGCATCTGAATTTTTTCTGGACATTTCGAAGCGCTCATCGACTTTCCAACACTGCCAGCCGTACGTCATCGTCACCTTTGCTGGCAATTTACTAACAAATAGTATTATTTAACGATGCACTTAACGATGCACTTACTTTCTGTTAATGCATAGATTCAGGTAATAGGCGCACGCTGTTAATGTTTTCGTGTCTTCTTTCACCATATGCTTGATGTCTTGCACTGGCTTCCTATCACTGTTTTCGCGCATCCATTATAAGATCCTCTTTCTAGTCTCTAAAGCGCAGCTGAGCTGTGCCGCAAAATAGCTTTCTGACTTTATGCGAAAGCCGTTATCTGCGATCTCATCTCGTTTCTTGCGCTCTGCTGATTGGCTCGATCTTGTTTCCTAGGACTAGGACTGCCTTGGCTCAACGCCGGGCATTTGCTGTGGTTGGTCCCTCTACTTGGAATGACCTTCCCCCTCATTAAGGGCTAAACTAATGACTTGATTTTTCTCTGCGGCCTCTCGTTCTTTAAATACGTTTCTTTTCCTTCGGGATTTTCGTGCTGAGAGCTCCTCTGAATAGTTATTCTGAGAGAGGCGCTATATAAATCTTTTGATACAATACGATACGATACGATTATAGCCATAGTTTTCTCATTGCATTATTCCAATGTGGTAACAGCTCGACCTAAACAACTGACTGTTATTGCAAATGTCACAGATGAAGGAAGTGGAAATTAGGGAAACTAATTATATATCGATTTTCCTTATTCAACGAGGTTTTTTTAACAAATTCGATGTTCAAGTCAATCTTGTCTATTGTTTCCTTAATTAATTTTTCAAACAATTATTTCGTGTATTTTAACTAGGCGTGTAAAAGCTTCATCCCAACCAATTCTATTTCACTAGTTCGATGCAGGAAGAAGATTTTGAGATGGCTGGAGATCATTATTTATTTTAAACCGAAAGGTTAAGTTTTGATTAAACAATTTAAGGGCCGTTGAACTAAACATCTAAACGCCAAATCTGTTTATCCATCACAAAAGGTCATAATGTGTCCTTGACCAATGGGTTTAACTAGACACAGCTAATTAGCAAACATCGATGCTTTTCACTCAGGCTTGTTGCAGTTCATGGAGGAAAAGAGTGAATCGAGGCTTCTTCCATGACTGGGCAGGATGGGCCTTTGGGACACGGTATAGCCGATTGGTTAAATCGCTAGCCTTCTAATGCGGAGAGTACACGCTTGAGTCTTTGACTCTCAATTGCTCAAAGTCATCGATTGATGCATGTTTATTAGAAAGTGGCGCATTATAAATACGTAGGCCTTTAGTAATATAGTAATAACAATATGAAAACTGGAACATGACCTGTTATGACTCAAAAATGTTCAGATGTAAATTCTAGGGAGTGATAAGTTTCCTATCATGCCCCATGTGCATGTCAGTTTTTGGTCGATGGCTCTCTCTCTTTAAGTTCTCTGCCCTTCGGCAGGTTCCAACTTCAATGACGCCACTCTTCTCTGTTCTGTGCCCCCTCCCCCAACTCGCAGCATCCGCCGGCCATCCACCCCAGCATCATCCGCCCCGGTCCTCCCCTCCCCCTCCCCCACCACGACCTCTCCCAGAAGGGAGTCCCCTCCCAACACGCGCCTCACCCAGCCCCCCACTCCTGCCACCAGCGACCGCCCTCCATCAATCACCTGCAGCACCCCGTCACTCGCCACACGCCCAGTCCCGCTCACCCTCTCCATCCCTCTCTAGACCCACATCCCAAAAGCCTCCAATCTCCCGATCTCCCCCCGTCGTCATTGCAAGTGTTTCTTGGGAAATTAGAGAGGTGGTTTCCCGTTGCCTTCCTCTCAGTGTTTTTAGCGAGACACCATCTCCGAGCGTCGATGTCCTTCATCGTCCGTCCTTCCGACTCCTTGTCTCTGGGCTCGCATATACCGGCGAGGCCTCGGTCGTCCACCACGCACTTTGTTTCCAACAGGGGTACCACGTGAAGGTGGCGTGCTGGGCATTTGGGTGGTAGAGGATTTTAGAGACGCTTACCACCCCATTTCCACCCCCGGTCGATGGCTATGGAAGTAATAAAAACAGTGTTAATAATGATTCTGTAAAGTACTGCGGTACAGTTCTGAACTTTTGCTACTCTGTCTTGTTGATTATGGTAGGCCTATACGTATCTCTATCCTGCTATTGATTATGTTTTATTTGGCCATGTTGTATCTGTCTACATACTTAATTCTCTGTCTCGGTATTTTCTACCTTTTGTCGTGGACAAACGCATGCATAATTTTAATTGCGGCAATCCTACATAGTAAAGAGGTCATAATCCAAAACTTCGGCTTCACCCTCTTTACAAATCAACAATCTAGGGCTCTAGGAGGATGACATGCGCTTGAACCCTACGCGATATTAGACACTGGACACTTTATTCACCTTACGTGGACCTACAATGTGGCGTCTTTGAAGACTTTGCCTGTGTTTGAAAGAACTTGAGTTAGAACATGACCAGAAACAAAACTACAATGCATGTGAACAATGGATTTGACAGAGGACGTCAGTTTTGATTAGCATAACGCTCGTAAAGAGAATATTTCTCTCAAATATTATCGGTTCATCCTACACACGGTCTGACCACCTGTTCTTATCGCAATAATAATAATTATTCA